>CAEGAD010102214.1:0-37601 GCA_903067055.1 Poeciliopsis paucimaculata
ATGAAGTCCCTGATACACTTAGGATAAACTCAGCCATTCTACAAACTACTCAGTTGCTTTTTAGAAATTATTTCATAAAATTGCATTGTTTACTTTATTTTTTTCTACAGTAGGAGAAGTTGTGTCAAAAAAGGCAACAGACTAAGTTTCAAAATGTTGGAAAAACTTATTTTTTGAATGAAAATTTGTGACGAAAAAAATGTCCAGCAGGTGTCAGTATTCAGTGACACAGTATCAACACAGTATCAATACAGTTTTGCAATGGGTCCAAACGCTTCATGACGCCCCATCTAGTCATCACTAAACGTCATCAACAGTAGCAAGATGGTGGATGCCCTGCATGTCTCTGCGGTCCATGTTTGGTACTTTTTGCTTTTTTTTCTTCATTTTGACCTGCCCAAGTGGTGATACTATGGGTGACGTCATGTTTTGACCTGAAAAATCAGCTACTCTGCGATGTTTGACTGGAACAAGATTTGATGTTTGGGAACCTCATTCTGTCAGTGGAAACACACAAAACTGATTCAAAATTTTATTGGCAAACTGGAACAGGCTCCAGACCCTGCTGGTGAAAAAGCCCTTATGGTAGCTACGTTTCCACTGACTGTATAATTGCGTAATTTGACATTTGGAAAATAAATGTACTTAATGGAAACAAGCCAATTAAAAATTAAAACACATTTTCAATAAAAAGGAAGAGGTGGCTCTTTGACCATTTGGTTTATTTCACAATTCTGCAGTGGAAAAACTTTTTCCGCATCACAAGAAACATTCAATGCACCACCGGATGTTACTACTGGTGCAAACCACGAAGAAGAAGATGACAGGAAGTAGTTAGATGATCATGGCATGTTTTTTGACGACGTCTCATGAACAAACTTGTTCATGTGCAATTTTAATTGCATTTCTTATTTAATGCAAACATCACAATTGTCAAATTGTGGTTTTGTTTTGTTTTTTTTACATTAGTGGAATTTTTTATGAATATTTATAGTGGCGTAGTAGACCTTCCAAAATTCTAAATGTCTGACTAAAACTGTATCAAAATTCAGCAAAATATTCGGAAGGAAAATTCCCATCAACAGTCAATAAACATCACAGATTGTGTAATGACCCATTAAGCTCTCACCCTGAAAAAAAAGTGTTCTCTTGCCCTGGGAGCCATGCTCATTAAAACATATTACCATGAGGGGATCCATCACTAATAGGCCCACAACCTATTTAGAGTCCTAACTCACAAGAGACAACCAAAACGGAATTTCCCCAGAGAAATACTTCACTTGCATGAATATCCAGATCCCTATTTATTTTGTTTTATTTTTTTTTTGTAATATGTTATTGATCATGAACAGGGAGCAGTTCAGATTAACCTGCCCTCCCTGTAGAGGTCAGGGGTCGGGCTGAGCATCGCACAAGGTTAGGGATCCTGGGGACAGAGGCCGTGAATGGAGATCCTACTACATCCAAATATTAACACTACAGGAGAATTCAAAAAACATGCCGGTGTCATTCATAGGAGAGTGTGTATTTATAGTGGAGAGCATGATGTGTTCATAAAAGAGACTCTGGCTTTATGCAGATTTAGTGGAGCTGCATGCAAAAGTCTGCGCTCAGAGCCGATAGTTCCTCCTTTATCAGCTGTTTCTTCACAGCAGAATTTCCAGTTTCACTCACTGATTGCTGTTTTGGAATCACACACTCTAGTCTACACTGAATTTAAATGAGCATCTTAAAATATAGCGTCATTATCATGTTGTTTTTGAAGATGTTTTTAGGTTTCCTTAGGAAAATTGTAATATTCTTTTTAAAATATGTCAATAATTTCAAAAGTGCAGTATGTATTTTCCTATGTGTCAGGCTGCTTTGTGTGTTTTACTGACAGGGAAACATGAATGTTACCTCTGGAACTATTTTGTCATGTGTTGTAACAGGAATGGCCTGTTATGATCTCTGATATGGTGAACTCCTGAAACCAATTGGCCCACCTCTCTGTGGAATGACAACTGGAATTTTACCTTTCATTTCATTTGAGGGCGAAAACAAAACTGTTTTTCTGTTTTCCGTTTGTTTTTGCTGGGTTGTTTTCGTAAGAAGTATCATCAAGTCAAACGATTTTACAGTGTAGGATAGGAAATAACAATCGCTTTATAACCTCTTTTTCCTGGGTTTTGCCTTTCAGGAAACAGTGCCCTCTTAATTCCATGAAGACTAGATATTAGCCTTTGGAAACTGGTGGTAAATAAATAAAACCAGAGTTGGCAGTGATTTGAGCCACTCTATCCTCAAGATTGATTAAATATGAATGTCATGTCATGGCCCAACCATGCACTGAAAACATGTTTTTATGATAAAAGCTAAACGAAACCAGTTGTGTTCATGTTGCTAACCTGGTCCTGGATCAAATGTAGACCGATCTCAGCCTGGTTTGATTTCACACAACAAACCAGGCTTGGATTATTGATAAAAATATATATATATAATTAGACAACTTAATTTAACAAATGTGTAAAGTTAAGGCTACCAAAAAGTAGGTTGAAAAGAAAAACTCAAAACCCGAATCACTGAACTGGAATGATTGGGTTTTTTGTCTTAAAGTCTACCCATCATTATCACTTGACTATAGCTGGCAAAATTCATAGAGCACTGACTTTAGGACTAGGTCAAAATGTGAATGCTAGCACTAGAGAGCTCTAGCTATTTAATATCTGAATGCTAATGTAAGCTTAAATTAAAGAAACTGGTTCTCCAGGGAGAAGTAAAGTCATGATCTCCACCCACTGATATTAACATTGTTATACAGTTGACCTCTGGTTTTCACAAACCCCAAAACAGACAAAACTTGTGATAGACTGAAACTCCCCAACATGCTTATAGCTGCCTATTTTATTGGTTCAAACAAACATTTCTTATTCATCTTGTGGAAGAGGTTCCATGCAAACCGATTACATAATGACCATTTCAAAATGACACAGTGTGAAATATTAATAAAGCTCGTTTTAGTATTTAAAGTTCCTCACATATTTTACAAGAACAGAGAAGTTTGATTTCAGGTTTGTAAAGGAGATTTGCAGTTTGTTCTCTCAGAATAATCTGGGTTGAACTTTTTTCTTGGGTGCGAAACAACAACCATTTTGATTGGTTAGAAATATGACAGCAACATTAAGTATTATCCACCACAACACAACACACTTTGTTCTTCTTGCCTCCTCCTAGGAATAACCAAGTTCCTTGGTTTCAACTTGGGTCACAGTTTTTATGTAAATCAGTGGTGTTCAAACTTTTTGGCCAAACCTAGAAATTTGGCCACAAACTTCATTACATTTAAAAAGCAAAGTTGACTTCATTATGATTTTTTATTTTTTATTTTTTTTTCCAAATCCTTAAAAATCCAAAACCTAAAAACCAGAAACAGTTTCCATTTTCTGGGGGGTCATCAATTGTTTTCTATTTTGTTCTTTACTGAGTTGCAGTCTTGGGGCCAATGAAAATCATTCCAAGGGTCATCAATGGCCCCCGGGCCACAGTTTTGATACCCTTGGCTAAAACCACTCAATTTATGTCCCAAAGACAGAAACTCAGCATTTGGTTCAGAAACATTCCAAAAGGTTTTGTATTTATTTTCTTAAATATTTTAGTCAAAATAATTATTTCAAATAAAGATATTATCTGTGTACATGTTGGAAAATAGATCTGCACCATAATAAGAGAACATAATGTTGCAGTACTTTTGTTGATAACAATATTGATCAAAGCTAACCCACATTTCCATTAAGACCTGCTGCTGGTCATGAAGGACAGTAGATATCTGTCTGAGGGGCCAAATGTAAATATATGTTGAAAAGAAGAAAGTGGGAACAAACACTGGATCCAAGCAGTCCTATCCAAATGATCATGATAAGACATACTGCAGGGCATTGTGAATTGCATACCGCTTTGACAGAAATAAATTGTTGCAATATTGCGCTGTGCAAGAAAAATGCATTGTAATAAAGCTGCGCTGAAAATCATGTAAATATTTTGGATGATAATTTGTGTTTTAGCTGCTTTTCCAAGTGAAAGGGTCGCCGGTCCTTTTGAATATGCTGCTCCCTCTAAGCCCTTCAAAAGCTTCTCTTTTCCACTCTATTCTATTACCAGCATGTTTTTTGTTTTTTTTTGACTCATCCCTTGGTGGATTGCTAGCATGTCGAGGATCATTATCCTGCTTTGAGGTCACCTTCCGGGTCAGCTTCGGCTTTCAGAGCTTTGCCCTCTGAAATGCTTTGATGTCTTGCAAATTTCACGGTTGGATCAATAGCTGCCTTTCTGCAGCTAAAGGGGCGACAAAAAAAAAAAAGAACAATAAAATGTCCTTCAACCTGCTTTTGAGTTGTCAGTGTTGTTCTGCTGCATTGTTTACAGTCCAGCATTGCTGCACTCCTCCTGACTGCAGACACATGCACTTTGGCTTCAACAGCTGAGGGTCATGTGATGAATCCAGTAGCAACAGTTAGATATTTTTAGTGCACTTCCTCTTATCTAGTTAGTCCAATTTTCATCTTACCAAAGAAACGGAAGGACAAAGTGTCAACAGAAGATTTTCTCAAAGAGAAGCAGGATTTAAAACCCTTTAAAAGTTTTACCTGCAGCAAACAGAAGTACTGATAGGAGCAACAAATATGTCACTAGATACTTAAAGTGAATATTTAAACACTATAACAGACATGACATTATTTGGTATTCCTTGAAGTTTTGCACATATAAAAGGGGATTTATTATGTAAAATGATGGAACATGCAGCAATTAGTTCACTTTTAAAAAGCAGAAAATAATTATCAATGCCTGAACTTTAAGCAGCTAAAGTTGCCTAAACAACAACAAGATCTCCACCTTCCTTACTGATGGATGGACGATCCCGGGTTTCTACAGATGTTTTGAAGAGACATTTTCGGGAATGCTCTCTCAGAGACAAGGTAGCGAAAAACAACAAATGGAAATGTACTTTGGCCTTAAGACTTTAACTTACACAACTTATGCAACACTGAAAGGTAAGTGTTACTTCTAAGAAAGATTCAAAAGTCACCAGAAACATACCAGAATAACAGAAGAATGCTCTTTATGTGAAGTCTGGACTTCAGCTGGAGGGTCATTACAAGGACCAGGAACCTCAAAGAGCTGGTCAAAAGTTTGCATACACCATGCATTATTTTCTCTCTGAGACATCGTTATACAACAAACAACTTTAGCAATTTGGGTGCAAATATTTGAAAGTTTATATGAACATTTGTTTTACTCCATAATCACAAATGACAAGTCTTATCAGTGTTAGTAGATTCATTCAAACTGCTGGGTTTCCTGGACCCAATCCGACTTTTTAATATAGTTAATAATTTGTAGTATGAAAAATTATCAAATTGATTTTCAGGTCTATTCATTCCAAAGCCAGGATCATTATCCATGTTTCCGTTACAATATTTATTTATTTTTTCTTACAAATCTGCAATTTTGTACACTTGTAATATAGGAAAAAAATCTTTATATATTAAAATTTAAAATAGAACTCGTAAATTTTCCGTAATTTTGACAAATTATTGAATTAAAACAAGCTCCTATACTTTGCCAAATCCTTACTTTTAAGTTAGTTTTGGCTTAATTCAAGTGTCTTAAGATGTTGTACTAAATGAGACGAAAAATACCTGGTCAGAGTTTGTGCTTTTGCACTACCTGTTCTCCTTACGTCCCACTTGTACCCCAGGGGTTTGTGTCTTGGTCGCTAAAGCAAGCTCATTTCAACACGGTATTTTATGATTTACTTCTGCATTTGAGAGTCTTACATCACTTCAGAGTTTATACTTTTACACAAGTGTATTTTTACTTCATGCTTTCATTTCTCTCTGCTCTATTTTTCCAATCAGAAAGTCCCGTCCGCATCCGACCCTGTAGTTTATAATTTTCCATGTCTGCTTTTTTCCAATCAGGGTCATAACCAGTAAAGTTTGCAGCGAATTCCCAAACATACGGGTAATTTACAACATAGGTGGTTTTAGGTGAGATGAAACCAGGATAAACAGAGATGTTGGACGTCGGTAGGAAAATGTAGACTCCACATGGTCAGCCTGTGTTTGTGATTCAAACCTGTAACCTTCCTGCTGTAAAGCTTCGGGCCCGAACCGAGTTCCTGCTTTATAACAATAACAAATGTTGAGCTCGCCAGAAATGTCTCGCCTCGGCTCACTGTGTTCCATACTCCCATCAGATGATTCAAGCCATTAAATGCTACACCAGAAGATGCCTGCGAGGAACGCTTTGCTCAAAACCCGGGGATCATGTTCTTCCATCCTCCTTTTCTCGTCTTATCTAAAAAGAGTGTCTGTATTATTACTTTCAAAAGGGGACATGCTGTTCTAAACACTGTGTCTCCCCGCACCAAGGTTTTAATTGTTATGGAGAACATCCAGTTTTTCGATGTGAGGGCATTGGGAAGGGACTGACTGCCTGATGGCTGGGTTTGAGGGTAAAGCAGAAATGATTTGAAATAATCAGGGACAGCTACAGTGGCGTAGCAGAGAGCATCTGTTGCACAAATGTAGCAGAAACAAGGACGAGACACTTGTTTTGGAGTCATGACAAATGAGTATTTGACTTTTGGAACTGGTTTCCGTCAGCCTCGGAGACACAGCTTGAATGTTGAAGTCTTCCCGTGGAGAAAACAAAGCATTGTTTAAATGTGCAACATGTTGTGACAGATATTGTTATTAGCTTGTACTGCTAACAGTAGTTATCCTGGTAACACAGGTGTCTCCACATGTAATAATTGGTTTTAATATTAGCTGGAGACGAGAAATCTAAGAAATGAACACAGCCTGGAGTTCTGAGAAAAAGTATTTACCTTCACTTTTTCAGTTTTTTGTTGGGTTTTTTTGGGGGGGGGTTTCACATATAACCCCGGCCCGATTCCTGCAAGAGGTCAGAATTTACACAAGAATGCATCTTGCATCTACAACAAGAATGCATCTACAACTCATAAGGGAGGTTTAAAAAAAAAAATAGTTGATGCATTGCAGATGTCACTCGCTTAAGTTGGGATTCGGCAATAAAGAAGAGACTGCAGAAAGAAAACCTTACCAGGTGTAAAAAAAAAGAACATGATCTCTCCAGTCGGACATGATGGTGGCGCTGTGATTATGAGGGACTGGTTTGCTGTTGATAATTTGCAGTAACTGATGGTGCTATGACACCAATGATGCTCCCTTGATGGAGAATATCCGCTCCTCAGTTCTGAAACTTAAGTCCAGGAACACTTGACCTACGTAAAAGGTCAATAAAATAAAGCATGGCAGCAAGCAAACCTCTGACAAAAGCAAAATGGCAGTTTTGAAATGGCCTAGTCAAGGTTCTGAAATATGATGGCGATCTTAAACATCCTCACATACCTTTTAATGTGACTGAATTAGGAACTTCCTCTATTAGGCAATTCCCACTGTTTGGGTGGCATTCTTCCCATAATACATGTAATCTCTTAAAGCCTGTATTTTGTGTTTACTCGGGTTATCTTAATTTAATGTTAAATCTGTTTGATGTTCTGAAAGCATTTAAGAGTGATAAAGTGAAAACAGAACAAATCTGCAAAGGGGAGAATTGTTTTTTGTAGATGATACAAAAATGACAAGACAAATGACTGTAGTTTTGTTAACTAGAGTCAATAGAATCACTTGAATATGCAAATCAGAACGCTGGGATCCTGAATGATAACATTCATGACATGCAGGGCAGAAATGTCTATGAATCTCAACCAGTTTGGAAAGCATAAATGTGATTAGAAGATGAAGAGAAACGTTTGCTGAGATCTGCTGCCACTTTGGTTGATTTAAGAGTCATGGTGCTTCTGCTCTTCTGTCATCAAGTCTTTTTTCTTTTCAAAACAGAAAAACTCCCACAAGGAAGAGCAAAAACAACAGGGGAAGTTTGTGTTACATTCTTACCGTTTTTGTTAACCTCCTCATATTTGCCTCTTTCATAAATAAATCACAAAAAACGTCATTTATTATCTCTAAGGTGATATGTTTATTTCTAATTGAAAGTCTTTCGGTGCTTTTTTGCACTCAAAAGTGTCCAATTTTAACGGAACCTTCTCTATATTGAAATTAATAGCTTGAGTTCGTTTTTGATTTCTTCATAACCTGGTTATTACCAGAAGAGAACAGTGGTGTGTGTTTGTATTTTAGAAGTATATTGGTGAAAATTCTCAGCATATTTTTATGGAAATAAAAATGTAACATGTAGAATTGTAACCCTGTTTTAGTTTACACAACAGGGTTGAGTTGTGAGGACGACGCAGCCTCTGGCTCAGGTTTCAGCTACAAAAATGGTCTAATATAATCTCTGATGATAAAGAGTTGCATCCTGGATAGACCCAAACCCAGAAATGAACTAATGTTGGCTACGAAGAAGCTCTCAGTTTTTACCCAGTTACACCCAGAATGCTAAAAGTGGATGTGGAGAAGAGCTGGAGTCATGAGCAGCAAGGAATAATGTCTGACCGGAGAAAAAGAGGGTGACCACAGATTTAAGTTCAAGTTGATTCGTGAAGCCCATTCAGCAACAAGGATGTTCAAAGTGATTTCCATTATAAAAACATCATACAATAACCAATTATTAAACAAGCCATAAACTTTACATTTTGTCAAATGCCATCATCAGAATCATCAAATCACATTAAATATGTTGATCGATGATCCAGTTATTGTCAAATAAATGAAACTCTAAGCTTTGATTTAAAGGAACTCAGTGTTTCAGCAGTTTTCTGGAAGTTTGTTCCAGATTTGTGGTGCATAGAAGTTGAAAGCTGCTTCTCCATGTCTGGTTCTGGTTCTGGGGATGCAGAGCAGAACCAGAACCAGAAGACCTGAGAGGTCTAGAAGGTTGATATGACAACAGCAGATCTCCTATGTATTTGGTTGCTAAGACATGCGGTGATCTATAAACTAACAAAAGTACTGTAAAGTTTAAAGTCAAACTTGTAGTCAACTGAAAGTACAACTGAATTTTCCCTCTCTGGGGCAATAAAGGATATTTTTATTGTATTATTTTGTGTACTTCACTGACAACAGTTTACCACACTGAAGTATGAAATGTCTGCTAGAACCACTGATACTTTGAACAGCATTTTCTCTTTGGAATCTGGTGTGGATTGTTGTTGGTTGAAATGACCCAAATTTTGTCCATGGTTCGCAGAAGCTGGGTTAAAGTGGGCGTGTCCTAATTAGGCTTTCAGTTTGTGAAGCAGAAACTATGTGAAATCGTACATGCATCCTTCTGTTGTCTTATCCTTGCATGCTATCGCCATCAGTCATTCGGAAAGAGGTGCAGTTCATACCTAAAGGCAATTTATAGAGACCAATTGATCAAACAATCAGAGTGTCATTGTCTCTGATTGTAATCTAAGCATGAATGGGGAAAAATCTGCAAACGGTGCAGAAAAACCCCAAAGCTTGGGTTCAAACCCCGGACCATCTTGCTGCAAGGCAATGGCGCTAACAGCTGCTCCACCTTGCAGACATATGTGGGATTGGTAAACCGCTTTAGCTGGAGCTGTCGCCAGCAGATCTTCTGCTTCATCTGTCTGATTTTATATTTGTAGACAGATGACCAGTAGCTGCAAAAGCAGCTCATTCCACTGGGATTCTCTAGGTACGAGTTGAGCCGATACAGCCGTCCCCACCTGCCTGCTCAGGATTCCTGTTTAAGAACTACTGACATGACAATGCATGACTGATGGCTCACAAGGAAATGTTTGGAATCTGCCTGAGCAGAGTCGTGGGTGCGGCTCATGTCAAACCTTTCCTGCAAGGTGAATAAGAGTAAACAGAAGCATCACTGAATGGCCCGCAGCCGGTAGCGTGCGTTTCCCAAGACGAGGACTTGCTCAGGAGAGCTGTGCCAAAAGCCTGTCTTTCCACCACACCCAGAGGACAATACCTGTTGGCTAAAATCATAAATGTCACACTTGTCAGGAATACTGAATGAGCTGCCAGAGCAAAGAAGCCAAAGTGGAAAAATTATAAAATATGGGCAGTTGATGGACGAGCATGTGTAAAAGCTTTATAGAGATATGTGTGGAGACAGAAAGATGAGTGATCTCTGACAAGAACCAAAATAAACTGTGACTTACAGCAGGAGGAGTCCTTGAACGACTAAAGAGAGGGGCTTTAGCGGAGATTGAAGTTTCAATATGGGCATCTCTTATGTCAGAGGTTGACGTGTGCAGGTGCTTCAGGTTGCAAGCCTTACTTTAGCAGATACTTCTCTAATGAGGCACTCCGATTTATTTAGCACTGGCCTACTGTTTGATATATCTCCCTTTCCACTGGAACTCTTTTTCTGCACCTTGCAAAAGTATTTATGCCTCTTGGACTTGCAACCAAGATGTTAAAGACCAACAAGATTTTTGTAGGGTAAACAAAGACAAATTGATATCTTTCATTTTTGGGGAAAGCGTGACGTGGGGTTGTATTCCCGAGCCTCTCTGTCAACGCTGCAGAAATGTATCCTTACAGAGTGATGCCACCACCACCTTGAGTCAGTAGAGTCGGGATTTTCCGTGGTTTAAAAATCATGTATACTCTGAATTTCCCTTATGTATTAATGTGCGTGGTTGTTTGTCTTGTGTGTCACTTCGTACCCTTCCTCGTCCCACTGATTGCGTCTGCAACCCAGAAAGAATAAGGGGATGTAGAGGACGGATGGATGCATCACATTCCAACCCTTGTGGCTGAAAGAGATTGCCAACACAACTGGGCAAAATGAGTTTCCTCCACAGGGTGGCTGGGTTCTGTCTTAATGTTCCCACATGCTCTGACGTACTTCACTCCACGGAGGTCCACTCATACTCAAGGCGAATTCAGTGCGGATGTCCACGTAAAGGTAAATTTTTACAACAGCATACATGTACTTGGTGTTGCACTGCAAGCAACTCAGCAGGAAATCAAACTGTTTTATGGCTGAAACGGCAGAGAAGAAACTTCTACGAGTCCAACTAGCTCATCAAACCTGCTTGTATCCGCAAATGAAGAAATTTGTTACTAGATATGGCATCTGGTTAGGACGCCTCCCTGGTGAGGTGTTCCATGCACTGGAAGGAGACCCAAAGGAAGACCCAGAAAACTACGGTGAGATATTTTTAAAAAAAAAACTGGGATCGCCTTGGGATTCCCCGGAGGAGCTGACCTAAGAGGCTGGAGAGAGGGAAGTCTGGGATGGATGGATCTTTTTCCCTGTGTATCCTCTCTGTTCCTTATGTGACATTCTTTCCTCTTCATTGCTTATTCCTCCACTGCTCTCTCTGCTTCAACATTTCCTTCCTCCTGTTTGCTGAAGATGTAGCAAACATCCCTGATGACACATTCATCTTTATTTTCCCCCAGGTAGGCAAACACGACTCTCCCGCATGGCCACTGTTGATCCACCAGGCCCCTTCGCTCACTGCTGACGTCAGGGCTGGAGAATGTAAACAAAGGCTGGGTTCTCCAGAGCGAGCCTCTCCCACGTTCCTTCCCATCGGCCGCTGTTTACAGCAGGGCTCCCTCTGCACATGCAGCAGCAGCGGTTGCAGGGTGTGACTGGTGTAGGAAAGGGAAAGTTACACATCCGCGTGCGTCGTTGAGATCTGGCTCTTCGGCGGTTCTTGTTTGACCTGTCCACAATGAGAAGGGTTGGGAGTTTGACAGGGAGTCATTTGCTGCAAGAAGGTAAACAACTGCTGTGACGTATAATAAAGGTCACTTTCCTGGTAGATTATTATTACTTTACACAAGCATCCTCATATATTGGCATGGAGATTATTGCTTAGCATTTAGCATCATTTGTTTATACTAGGATATTTGTTTTAGCAATACAAACGCTGGCCGCCACATAGAGGATCTTTTCAGTTGCTTATTTCCATTTCTTCATCATTTAGGTCTCCGTCCTTGTCACACCACTATGGGTGGGCAAAGAGAGCTCAAAGTAAACCTGTGGCTTTACTGCTATCTGATTGGAATGCATCTGGGACTCCTCACTTTGTTTTTCCCAGGATGACACAGGAGCAACCGTAGAACTCACTGGAGAGGTTCTGGTTCTCTGGAAAAGCCCTGGGGTTGTCCAGGAAAACTGAAAAGTAGGAAGACAATGTGTACCTGTTACTGCCAGAGCTGAACAGGATGCATAGATGATTATTAAATACTGCCGTCATTTTACAATCAAACAACTATCAAGTGTTCAGTTACTTATTTAACTAAAAGGTTTTTACATGTGGGTCACCATTTTTTTATTTTCTTTATCATGATAAAGAAAATAATGATAAAGATACACATTTCATTTGAATTAATTCATTTGTTTTACTTATGTATGTTTTTTCCAAATAAATAACATTTCTGGAAGATTCCCATCTCATGCCAAGTGTTGGGTAATTCACTCATTCAGGAACAGCCTTACTGATCTCTGCAGCCCCCATTGTCACTAGTTGCCCCCTCCGCTGACCCTCAGGGTCACCAGGGATGGGCAGTACATGGAGAGACACCATGTATTCTGAAGCATCTAAAAACAGTTTGTCTCCATGAACCCGGATGCTAAAATCTTTGAACGTTTGATCCAGAGAAAACAGAAAGGAGCCAGATTAACTCATCCTTTGAGCCTGGCCACTAATTAAGCCGAGATGTTTATGTCCAGTGATAAAGTGGGTGGCTTTATTCATTCACTCTTATCACAAACGAAACATCAAATGAGAAGAATGCAACGTCCGCCTTATCCTGTAATGGCACATTGACCGGATGTGATAAGTGCAGCAGAGGAGACATGGGAGGACGGAGGTGAGGAGTGAAGACATTCTTCTGTATTCCTGTCCCTCCCGCAGCCTGACGACTCCACATTCTGAACGCCACCCAGGACATGCATTCAGTTCACACACACATCAGTGCAAAGCTATACATGAGCACACAACTCGCATTTTAAGTCCACGGGCTTTCAGAAGCAAATCCACTCATTAGGAATGAGAATAGCAAAGTAGATGCAAAACTCTCCAGCTGTTTCAAAGTAAACCAGTCAGGAGAATCATCATTTACATTGTTAAATGGCCATTTTTACCCAGAGGTGTTGCAACTGGAAAACAGAACATCTGAACACTCGTCACTGATGACCAGAGCGTCACTCAGAGCTCAGAAATTACAAATATCTGCAATTTATAATATTCTATAAATATTGCATATTTATAGAACCACTCTGGTTGATCCAGTTCTACACTTTTTAACAATGTTAGTAATCAAGAATATTTTCAGTGTGACTTTTGTTTTGTTTTGCATCCTTAATTATTAGATTCTTTCTAAATAAAGTTACCAAGTGACAGTGGAGCTAAAAGACCTAGAAGTTATAATGTGGCAGAAAGGACAGCAAGCCCAACTCAAACTGTAGGTAATGTAAAATCAGCTAAACTGAACACCAAACTCCAGTGGGACCGCAGTATTTGCAGAGGTTAAGGATCAGAGTCACCCATGAATAGTAAAAACACGTAAATTATTCAGAACCCCTCTAAAATACTTAAAACGGCCCATTTTCTTTTAGCATTTTATCAGCCCTACTGGCATTTATTCTCTGTTTGTTTTTCCACTTTGTGATTTTTGTCTGCACCCCTTAAATAACAGTCAGACTTTTGGCTTTTTAATGATTTATTTGGACTACTCCTTTTGCTTGGTTACACAACATCCAAATTCAGTGACTTTAAAATGATGCAAAAGTTTGACTGAAAAACATATCAAAATTTAAGCATTTAATGTCAGTCGATGTCAATAATTACTGATTGTTTTTGTGTTAAATATCTGAAATATTACCAAACTGTTTTATCCACAGTTTCCTCTTGAGCTGTTGGACTCATTTTCTGCATTCATTACCACCCAATCTTTTTATTTTTAAGCAGTAATGAGGCGAAACATGAAACTGCTGCTGCGCATGTTACACAATAGGTTGTTGCTAGGTAACCACAGATTGAGTTAGTCGATGTCATCCACCCAGCTTAGTTAGAGTTGAGCGACGAAAGTCTTTCATCTGCCTACATCCCCCAGAATCCTGTGCAGTTCTGGAAATTATTGAACATTCTGTCGCTATTAATCACATGTTTATCGCAATATGAAGCTACTGATTTATTTTCCAGACATACTATATTGTGTTTTTTTTTTTATTATTATTTGTATGTTGGGGGTTAAAAGTCTGGGGTCATTGACCTGAAGGGTCCAAGATCTGACACAAGTTGAGATGCTGCACCACCAGTATCCACAGTGAAGTGAGCCTAACAGCAACATCACCAGACACAGCTGTTCACATGGACGAGTCAAACACCTCCTGGAAAAAAGTTTCATCATCATACAAGATAAAGATGGAGCCACTTGGCCCTCAACAAATGCTGGAGTCAAGGTTCAAGTCCTAACAGGAAAGAAGCCTGTCCTGACTGCTAAGCAGGGTGGTGGTGGCATCATGCTGAGAGTGTTGTGCGTTACGCAAAGGGGATGGAATAATGAAGGTCAAAGAGTTTGTGATCACTGCTAGAGTTTATGAGAGCCTAAAGGCGAATGACCCAATAAATCGGGCGATAGTGATTCCTCTGCAGGAATTTTTAAAGCCCGTCTTATAAAGGCCAGTTAATTTGAGTTCAGTAAGTTCAAGTTGGCTACCTTCACCAGCAGAAGGTTGGGAACCTAATCAGAAACCTCAGTTCTTTCCAAGCTGCACTGCTAGAACAATCAAGGGGAGAGAAGAGGAGGGGAGGGTGTCTGGATTTCCTGATATGGGGTTTCCCAGGGAAACAGCTTTGAGCACTTTCTGGGCCATGACATCACCGGCAGCAACACAGAGGTGTTTTGATTCAGTCGGATGAGAGGAAGAAACTGGTGGGAAACCCCCCTCTGCCAGCGCCACGACAACAAAAACTGCTCACCCCTTCTTCCCAGGCCACGATGCAAATCGACTGTAAACATGAGAGGGTGGGGGAATGGAGGCAGAGAGCGTGAAAGAAAGAAAGGGAAAGTTAGAGCTGAAACTAGAGTGTGGTACATAACAAAACAGAGCGGAGGCAACCTTTAAATGCTTAAGCAGGACTAAACATTGCCTCCCTCATGGGGATTTCGTTCAGTGTCCCATAACAGAGGAGACTATTAATAGGTGGAATGACTTCAGCCTTTTTGTTTGTTTGTTCTCAGGACATTGCTGAAAATAAAAACAGAACAGCTGATTACTGAACAGAAAGGAAAGCTGAAACTCCCCCCTCTCTCTCTCTCTGTCCCTGTGGGAAGTTTGAGATAATCCCACAGGGTGCATTCCTCGGCAGTGACACTGGGTTGTTTGTGACGCCAGTTTAATATGTCACCACTGCCGGTTTCCCACGTGGATGAATGCGCACGGGCTGTGCTCAACAACAACCCTCACCGCCAGCCCACTCCCCTCCTCAGCTGCCGTGGGAAGGTGACAACAGAGAGCTTTCTTCCTGGTTCAGCATATTTTCCACAGAGGAACGTGGCCTTAGAGCCCCCACCACCTTCCACTGGTTCTGACAGTAACAGCATTACAGCAGAGGAGCTGGAAATGATGCAGCAGGAGTTCATCATCATCATTATCATCATCAGCAGCAGCAGCTCTGCCTTTGGTCTAATACCACAAGTTGTGTTGTGGTGACTCCAGTCCTGAGGTTTCTAACAACAGCAGCAACATGCTCCTATTGTTAGTATATGTCTTCATAGTGACGTTTGGCATATTTTGTCAGGTTAAAGCTCCAAATTTACATGTATTTTATAAGGGTTTAAAGTGACAGACCGACATAATTGTGCACGGAAATGTGAATCCAAAGAAAAAGAGCAAACACTCGAGACCCTCTCTAAAGACGCCTATAATTGGCCTATTTTAATCGTTCAAACACCACCTATACCTTAAAATGCATTAAAGATGACATACGCAAAATCCACTTTTTTAGCCCTTGAATTCATTGTGTGGTGTGGTGGAGCCTCTTGGAGAGGAGAAAAGTTGAAACTAATCTACCATTATGGTGTAGATATCTTAATTTGCTGTTTGTGTAATCTTTTCCAATCTGTCTCAGTGGCATTTCTGGAAACTTTTAAAAGGGGGCAGTCGGGTGGCAAGAGGTCTTGGACCTCCTCAGGTCCATGAAAACCCTCCAAATAGAGACAAGAAAATGTCCACAAAAAACTATGCGTAAATGTCCTTTGTCATTTAGTTATTTTGTATCTATGTTATTTGTTTGTATTATTTTTTCAAATTTTAGTCTAAAACAACAAAATTTGCAAGCAACTTTCAACTTTTGACATCATTCCTAAATTTCAAATCTGCTGTAAAGCTCATTGTCTCAACAGTCTCTTTCTGACAATTACTTTTTACTCTTGACTAATTTCTTGGATGGCAACACTTTGCTTTTATTTGACTGTTGTTTTGCTAGAAGTGGCATCTTGCCTCCTTATGTTAGCAGATTGTCAAAAATTAGAAAAGTCTTACACTGGAACCAAGCACATCACATAATAATAAAGTACAAACTGAGCTGAAAAACGATCTAGATGATTGTCTAAAATAAGAGGTCTTACAACTTTTAGAAATGATAAAATTATACTACCACGTGAAGTGAAGTAACACCAAACATGCACAACAGTAATAATTAGTCTTAACTCTACCAAACACGTTTCTGTGGATTTTGAGGGAGGCTTCTACATTCTTCTTGGCTATGTGCTGCTCTAGTTCATAAATGTCAACAACATTTGCACAAATCCGTAACTTGCTCGTAATCACAGTCGAATACCATCGAGCCAAGTCTGTCTGCGAGATGGTAATATTTTCTGTTTTTCTGCTTTTTGAGGATAGAGGATAATCCTTTCTGTCAACAGCGTCATTATCCAGACGAAATTCCCGGGATAAAGTAGGAAATGTTATTTCCTATCATATAAACCCCACAACAGGCACATCTGAAGCTGACAACAGTCTCGTCATTGTAACCACTGGCAACCTTGACAGCACCCTGCCTTATTTCACACACCGATTATCTACCACTTCCCCTTTTAACGAGCACAACAGTGGCTGTAAACAAACCATAAATAATCTCTCTTTAGTAATCAACTTCTTTAACCAGGGCAAGTGGGGCTAATTCCTCAGAGGAACAGTCTGAGTGGCGCTACACAGGTATGCCAATAACCTCTGACCCTAGACAAGGCCTGTGATGACATGAAAGTTGACCTCTGGTGACCTTAGGGGTAAGCTGCAAACCTTGCGTGGGGGCTTTTCCCAGAAAGGTCGCCGTTTGATGTCAGTCAGAGGGTTTTCTCATGGCCCTGTCAGTCAGATCTGCTGGTGAGGAGGGGGGCAGGAAGCTACCTGAGGGGAGCTTGACCACACAGCAGCAGCTCCGTCTTCCTTTAACTGACCCCTAAAAATAATTCTCCTTTCCTCCTACCTCCCACACACACACGCACGCACACACGCCAGCCTGCAACACATGCGGAAGCTGTCCTTATTTGGAGAGGATTAAAAACACTCTGAGGCTAAATAGGAAGCGTGACAGATGATGTTTCATCATTTGTTTATTTGTGGGGTTTTAACCCTGGAAGAGCCGGACATAGAAAGAAAAGTTGAACCTTGTATATAATTTTCTAGGAGTACTTTGGAGATTTTTGTTTTGTTTTTGTAAGGTTGTATAAAAATGCAGTAAATATAAAATGGTTTTGCATTTTATAAAAGTGTTACAGGAAAATGTGACATTTTGTAGAAACTGCAGCAATCCCCTCCAGAAGATGTTTCCATAATTCTTATTTGAATAATTTGGTGCAAACAATCACAGTGAAATTCACAGCGATCTTGCTTAGTAATTTGGCTAAAAGAGCGCAGAACCAACAAGTTTTTTTTTTTATTTTAATAAAGAAGAAAATCTAGCAGTTTTTTAACTTTGCTTTTTCTGTTCATAACATTTTCCACTAATGTCAACATTCTGTTCTCTGCAAAAACACTAAAAGTTACCAAGTATTTTTGGTCCAGTTTCCAGTCCATATTTCTTTGTCCACTTGAAATAAGACAAAACTAACTTTAAGTAACTTTTAAGCAAGACATGGGAGCCTGTTTGAAGTCAGTAATTCTCCAATATCGATTAAACAAAAACTACAAAGTGAAAAAATCTGCCAATATCAATATTCAGGAATTATCAACTTAAAACAAGTTCTTTATTTTTAGTTACTTGCATTTTATTTTTGTTGTATCATTGCAAGTATATTAAGACATTTTTACTAGAAATGAGTTAAAAAGACTTAGTAAGGTTTAGTTTTCGCAGTGTAAAAGAAAATGTACACTGAAGACTTGTTTAAGAACATATAGAAAACAAGACGTTTTTCTCCTTTACAAGTGAAAAATTTACCAATGGAAACAGATTTGATCAATATTAAGAAATTATTGAAGCTCATGTAGCTTGCTGAAAAGTTACTTTTCTAACTGCTCTAGAAACTAGTGTGAATTTGTGTTTTTAGAAATATAATAAATATTTTGTTTTTGTTTTGAAAAATAAAAACAGAAACAAAATGATTCTTCTTTTAAAATTAAAAAAACACCTGTAGCATATATCCAAGTTAGTTTTTTACACGAAAGGTTATATAAGATTTGTGGCTCTCAACAAGTTTTAATTAGACTGAGGGCAGAATCGACCCTTTGGTTTGTAAAGGTTGCGGACCCCTGGGTCAGACGGCGAGGAAGAGGAAGAGTGGTCTGAAAGCTGTTCATCAGAGCCACCTCTTACTTTAACTATAAATTCCTTGCTGTCAAATCCAAAGTGGTTTGAAACGACGGCCCTGAGGGCTTCATTGTCCAGCAAGCTGATGGGGGTAAATGACACGGGCCGGCTGTGTTTGTGTGAGGGAGGGGACGCTGCTCTTCCTGCTGGGCCGTGAGGCAGCTTTACGACCACCCTGTAATTATGCGCTAATCTTTGTCAATCGTGAAATACCAGCATGAGCACCTCACTTTGTTCTAGATCTGCAGCCTCCCCAGCCACCGTCCACTGAGTCGCCAAGACGGACTGGACCGGTCCAGCTTCAGAACTCCTCATCGTTTAAAGAGCTGCTGCTGGAATAGCCGTCGGGTGAAGATATACTGGCCTCCACTTAAACTCCTGCTGTTTCTCCTGACTCCTGCAGGGTGGGATTTGCAGCAACAGCTGAAGACGTGATTGACTCGTCATGATGACGTCTGAGCAAAACAAGTTCTCTAAGCCGAGCCAGCTGATTGGACCTGTTAGCTAAGATGAGGACAGAAATACAGAAACATTTTTCACATTCTTTATGGAGGGGGGCGGGCAGGTTAAACACAGATTTATTTAGTCTCATCCCCCTTTAGTCTGATAGTGGAGTTTCATTTCCAGCAAGTATAACGATCCTGACCATGCATGTGACGATTCAGTGGAACAGTTCAGATAAAGAATATTCATTTCCTAGAATGGCCTACTCAAAGTCCAAACCCTATATTCATTAGAAACCTTTGTTGGAAGACTTGAAATGTGATTTTCTAATTTAACCTGAGTTTGATTTATTTTATAAAAAAAAAAAAAAAAGAAAGAAAGATAGAATGGGCAAAAATATGAATCAGAGGACACGTTTGAAAGAAAATCACTTTTTATTATCTTTCTGCTTCACAAACTTGCACCAATTCACACAGAATTTCAATAAAACACGTTGAGCTCTGTTGGCCGTAGCGTGACAAAATACAATAAAAGTCTAACAGACGTGAATACTTTTGCGAGGCACCGTGAAATGAAAAGATATAAAGGGGCTAAATGCTATTTTCAGTCAGTTAATATGTCAGGCAGGAAGTATTGTAACTTTCTGAAGCGGGTTGAGGGTGGAGCGCCAGGTCAAGGATGCCTTGAAAGGGCGCGGAGATAAGGGAAGTTATGGGAAGCTCCAAGTTTGTAGTCAGTAAGGATACAACATTGCATAACTTTACAGTATCAAGATGGGGCAGAACATGTGCTGCTTCAGGTGGATACCGTGTAGCGTCCGCTGCAGAAGATTTACAGCAGCAGAATGAAAGAAATGTTTGTTTCTTCATGGATTTGAATATATATATATAAAAAACGTCCTTTTTTGCAATCCAAGGGCCACAGCATTCAAACTTTGACATGTCCGAAATGTAAATACTTGTATGTTTTAATAGGTAGCAATTAAGGTGTTTTTATTATAATGTAATAAGAAATACAATATGAAAAGGAAATATCAAAGAACTGTGCATATTTTTCAAGCATTTGAATATATAAAAAAGACTTCTTGCAATTCAAGTGCAAAAGCATTCCAACTTTGAAATGTAAATACATGTTTTTTTTAATAGGTAGCAACCAAGATGTTGTTTTTTATAATAATGTAATAAAAAAAGCAATTTGGAAAAAGAAATATCAAAGAATTATGCACATATTTTGTGCAGAAACATTATCTGGTGTTGTGTAACGTTCCTATGGTTATGGTTTCTATTTCTCTAGAAAGAGGAAGTAATTCATAGAAATACAGCTATTGCGCATGTAAACCGAATAATCACCCACTGCGCTGTTTTTTTCCACTCATGGTCTCCAGAGTTCCAGCATATTGAGGACGTCACTGTTAACTAAAAGTAGGCAAGAAATTTAGAGATGATCAAATGCGTGGCCACATAGATATGAACCTGCTGCCGTGGCAACCTCAGTAACTGAGACTTCCAGATATTGGTGTGAGCAGCTGGTCCCAAACTAATAATATGTCCTTCTGACAGATGGGATTGGATGGCTGTCATCCGAACCCTGCTGATCCATGCATGCAGGAATATCTGCAGCACACACACACACACACACACACACCCCAAAAAAACCAATGCGGTCACTGGTGACGTTTTTACGTCACCGGTCATCTCCGTTTACACACACCTCTTCAGGACCTCTGGTTGAACATAAACTCACTTCTGATTGCAACTCCACCACCGCTTCAACAGGTGGCTGCAGATAAAATCATTTTAGGAACAAAGAATCGTGCAATGTATTGATAGATGAACAGTGGCCTGATTCATGCAACTTGACATGTTTTTACATTTTGTCACATGACAACCTGAAATTGTCGCGCATATGAACGTGAATATTTCAGCAAAATATTCCACATGTGGACACAAGGAGCTCGGCACAGATGTTTCCTTTTCGCCTGTTTGAAGGAAAAAAAGAAATAAATAGAACAAAAAAAACAATTGTGTTAACTTTTTAAAAATTCAAGATGGCGGCCATTTTTCAAGATGGCTGAAATGTAGAGCAAAAATTTATTTTGTCAATTTAACAGATGAATACTTTTGGTGTCATCTTATACATAATTGGGTCCATATGAATCACATTTAATGATAATTATTGTTTTTTTCAAGATGGCTGCCATGGTGAAATAAATATTTGCACTAAAATTGCCCATCAAATTACTGTGTTTGGTCTCTAATCCAAAATGAAATTCTAAAAATAATCCTGTGCATATGTATTCAGTCCACCTGAATCCGAAACACACAGATAAGATTCCACAGTAACATAATTAGGTGAGGATAACTGGCTATAAATCAGATTAAAAGGGCCTTAACACAAATTTCTGAAGCAGTTGTTTAGTAAATTTTTTTTTTTTTAAACTATGAATGAAACCATGTTGAATACACTGATGTTTGTTAATAAAAATACACACTGCACAGGAGAGAAAAAGCCAGGGTTTAGAATAGATTAATCAGGAAATAAGTAAGCACTAAATATCAGGAGATTATCGACGAAAAGGCTGAGATTAAAGAGAGCCTAAACTACTCAGGCAGATCATCCCAAATTTCAATCTGGATTCAGAGTCAGCAAGACCTCTCTTTGTCTCAGGACGTCATGCTGGATGCGGGCTGGTGACGAGAAAGCTCTGAATGTAAACGAGACCTCTGCTTTTTTTTTTTTTTTCCTAAAAGGAAAAGAGGAGTTAAATAAAGAGCACGCAGATTTTGCTCAAAAATGAAATCAGGCAACAACAACAAAACAAAAACGTATTAAACATGCAGAGTGGAAGTTCCGTGTTATTAATTGGCGGCATGCTGAATGCCTCCCAAAAACAAGCCGAGCAGCGCGAGAGATGATTTGCATATAAGCTCGTTTTCAACTCTCACACTTTCAGAAGGTATCTGAGGAATTTGCCCCGGGGGCTTTTTGGTCAAACTCGAGCAAGTTTCATTCCACCTACCCAGAATCACCTGCAGAAATCCAGAGAAATGCTTCACTGACTTTCCACAGTCACTTCATGACGCACGTGGCTGGATGGTAATTACTTTTAATAACATTGTCTTATTCTTTAAACTTTAATAACGCTTAATTCACTTTTCTTTTTTTTTTTTAGTTTGATTTTGCAAGTTGTACAAATGCACACAAAAAAAAAAATCCAAGGAAAACAAAAGGTTAGTTGAAGCAGGAGGCGCGACCCATTCAGACAATAACATGCGCGGGAAAAGCAGGGTGGAGAGACGAGGAGTGGAGAGGGAAGGCAGGAGGGGTGATGGGTAAGAAAAGAAAAAAAAAAGAAGAAAAAAAAAGGAGGGGGGGATGGAAGTCTTTTTATCTCCAGTTTCCCACATCCTGTGAACGACCCACAAACGCGGCCACCCAATTTGAAAGAATGAGCGGAATGCGCCTTTTCTCCTCCTGCGCCGCTTTGATGCGCGGCGGCGCAGTTTGGGAGAGAGAAAGAGAGGCTCCACTGCAGCCAATAAACTATTTTGTTTCAATGCGAAAGCGATTAGGGTAAATGGCGGCTCGAGTAGATGAAACCCCGAATGATGAACTGCTTTCGGGTTGTTTGTGCCTCTTTTGTGTGACAACAAACTCTCTGCGTCGGTTCCAGTAGGAGCAGCTTGCTTCCGATGCAGAAAAAAACTAAACACTACAGAGCGACCTAGTCAAAGCCTGAAGCGATTATTATTAATCAAGACTTTAATGGCTGTTTATTTTCAAATAACTTTATTTCAAATAAAACTTCTGCTGTATTCATGTACAGTCAAAGTTTCAAATTGTGATTATTATTAAACTATTCTATTTATATTAATTCACATTTATAATTAAGTAAATATCTAGATGTAATAAGGGCCCATACAAAATATGAAATAAAAGCACTCTAGTAATACTCTTTGTATTGCTCATGTGTTTTCAAGCTTTCGGCTTTTGAATTTGCATCTCCCTCCAACATGAATCCCTAATCATGCATTATTCCAGCCCTTTTTGGCGCGTTTTGATTCCCGCCACGTCTGTCTGGCCCCGTCGGTTACGAGGCTGTCTCTATTTTCATCTTGTGATTGACGTGCGTGCCTGCTTCCCCATTGGCTCACGGAGGCAAATGGGCGGGGCTATCAAACACTAAGGAGCTTATCGCTACGCCTTCTACTACCGCCTTATAAACGTCCTACCCCCAGGTTTTTGTTTCCAGAAGCCGGTGTCTGGCCGAGGCATTGGTGTTTCCATTTCAGTGATTCGTCTCGTCGTTACTCTGTTTACATATATCACGGGGAACAACTGCGCTTTCGCGTCGGTTTCCTTTTAAAGAGAACACATCTACACATCGAGTTGCTGGTTTTTTTGTGTGCCTTTTTATTATTCTACTTTCCTGGACCACGGGCGGATTTTGCCTTCTGTCTGGATGAGAGGATCCTTGCCGCATTTTTTTTTTTGTTCCTGCAACGTGGACACGTAGCCCCAACAAGCAGCGACGGGAGGCTCCTTCCATCGGAATACAAAACATTTAACAACCGTGTTCGCCGAGCTTCTCCGTACTGGATTTGATTTAAGGAATGCTGCTGTCCAAGCTGAATTCTCTGGCTCACATCTCCGCCGTGGATATGCCGGCGAAAATGCAGCTGCAAGTTCAGCAAGGTTAGACGCCCTGTTTTTTTTTTTTTGTTTGTTTGTTTGTTTTGTATCCCTCTGCGTTACTGCGTTGCTGTCCATGGAGTGCCGGGGGCTACAGCAATGGCTGGCCGCCCATTTCTAAAGCTTCGCTTGCTAATTAACAGGGACACGTAGAGCTTTTTGATGCTCACTGTTATGTTTCTGTTACAGTGAAGGAGAAAGAAGCTTTCGAGAAGCTTTATCAGGTCGGCGCAGTGCTGGGGAGCGGCGGCTTCGGCACCGTCTACTCCGGCACGAGGACATCCGACGGAGCTCCGGTTAGTCCACTTTACACCTTTTATATTTACATATTGTCATTTAGAAATGGCGGTTTTACATATTTCGTTGTTGTATACGTCTTCTAAAGCGGTGTCCTCTTTGCCATGCTAGGTTGCTGTCAAACATGTAGCCAAGGACAGAGTGACTGAATGGGCAGAACTGGTGAGAACCTGTTCATATTATTCCGGTGCTTTTCCTTCTGTCAGATATTATTTTTATTTCTTTATCTAATTTTTCTATTATTATTATTATTATTATTATTTGTGTGTCTTCAGGCCAACGGCTCCCGCGTGCCGCTGGAAATAGTTCTCCTGAAGAAGGTCGGCACTGGCTTCCGCGGCGTCATCAAGATGCTGGACTGGTTCGAGCGGCCCGACAGCTTCATCATAGTCATGGAGCGGCCGGAGACCGTCAAGGATCTGTTCGACTTCATCACCGAGAAAGGGGCCCTGCCCGAGGAGCTGGCGCGGAGCTTCTTCCGCCAGGTGCTGGAGGCCGTGCGGCACTGCCACAGCTGCGGTGTGGTTCACCGGGACATCAAGGACGAGAACATCCTCATTGACCTCCGCACCGGCGAGATGAAGCTCATCGACTTCGGCTCCGGGGCTCTGCTCAAAGACACCGTCTACACTGACTTTGACGGTATGTTGATTTTTTAGAAAAGGGTCACCCCCCCCCCCTTGATAAAGGTTACATAGTATGTAGACTGAAGAGTTATGTAGCAGAAATTCCTGGGTTGTGTCATCTTCCTCCGCTCTCTCCGGGGCTGTAGCCTTGTCGCCCCCTATCGGAGGGAAGCGGTATTTTTACAACTCAAAGTTTGTAAACAAAGTCACATGTCTGCTCACTCCCTCCCTCCCTCCCGCACGCGCTTCTGTCTAAACACAAACACAGCAAGTCACGCTGCCTGGCAGCTGAGCTCTGATGCAGTCTTTATAAAAAAGAAAACAGTCTTAGCTGGAACTCTTAAATGCTTTTATTTTTAGTATTATAACAATAATTAAAAAAACAAACAAACAAAAAAAAACATTTACTAGCTTAAGGTTGTTGTGTAACGTATTTTAATTACATTCTTGTGCTTCTAATATTAATAACCTTTATTGCTTTTTTGTCTAACAGGCACAAGAGTGTACAGTCCACCAGAGTGGATCAAGTATCACCGCTATCACGGCCGCTCAGCCACCGTTTGGTCCTTGGGCGTCCTGCTGTATGACATGGTGTGTGGAGACATCCCGTTTGAACATGATGAGGAGATCACCAAGGCACAGGTTCTGTTCCGGAGGAAAATCTCCACAGGTGAGAACGCGTGCCTCCGCAACGCTCACACGGATTGGTGCCGACGGTCGTCTAACCAGCTCTCCCTCCCCTTCTCTTCCTTCAGAGTGCCAGCAGCTGATCAAGTGGTGCTTATGCCTGAGGCCTGCTGACCGGCCGTCCCTGGAGGACATCATCAACCACTCGTGGATGCAGAACACGTCGCCGTCGGTGGTGCCCTCCACGGTGCAGACGGAGAAGTCGCCCGCTGAGATCAGGCTACACAGCATTGCCCACGAGCCCGCCGCCTTCATGGCCACCGCCGCGGCCCGATGACGGGGGCTCGCCCATTCCCAACCGAACCGAGCTGAACCGAACTGAACTGACATGTAAAGGCTTCGCGTGACAAAGCGACCCCGGAGGCCTTCGCCGAGCCTCAGTGCAGGCGTCCAGGAGGGCGAGCTGAGCGGCACGCGGACAGCCCGAGTTATGCTAGCTCTCGCAGCGCTCTCGCAGTTTTCCTCCAAAATGAATAAGAGCGATAGGCATTGGCGGCGAGTTCCGAAGAGAAAAAACAAAGTGCCTTATGTGAGATTGTTTTAGGCAACAGGAGCCTGAAAATACTTGAATTTCTAAACACAAACAGAAAAAAGAAACCTTTTTGTTTACTTCCTCTTTACAAGGCTTGTTTTGTTTTCCCCTCTCATAGGCCTAGATCAGTAAAGCCTGTGTATTATTATTTTACAACCACTACTATCACCACTACTCCAATGTCATTAGCAACGAGACGACCTCATAGCGCCGGCAGCAACTCGTGCAAACAAAATCAAGAGAAGAAAAAACACTGGACTTACCTCAGTCTGTTTACTTCAACATCCACCTCTACTCCACCTCCCTCCTCCTCTTCTTCTACTTCCTGTGTTGTACTGTATACAACACAGGGCTTAACTCAAAGTGTTGAGTCTCTTCAACCTGAATGCACACAACAATGCAACGCAACACACACCGAGATACAAACATCTTCTGCTCTTTAAATGCTGAGATTTTTTTTTTTTTTTTTTTTTTCAAAAGAAAGAAAAAATGTGCCTCACACAGGTCTTAAAAATTTGTTGGGGACAAAAATTGTAAATAAGATATTTATTATTGTTGTGACAGCTCTCCCACGCCTAATGAGCTATTTTTTTTTTCCTTCATGGCAGAATTTATTTATTTATTTATGAGAATTTCGGCTGTCTATGAATGTATATGTTTCATTCCTCAGTCACTGAAGGGCCCACGGATTATTTAAGAGAAAAAACAAAGATGGAGTTTTTTTTTTTTGTTTTGTTTTTGACCATATTTATTATGGCTTGAGATATTCAAAGAGCAGATGTGTGTGTATGTGTGTAAATAAAGTGTAAATAATCCTGAAAAGCACTTCCATTTTTAATGTATGTAAACATTCAACGTCTACTGATGGTAACCAGTGTCAACCACACGCTGGTGTTTGAGTGAATGATGTGTGAGAGTGTGTGTATGAGAAAATTTGGATTGTTTTTTTTTTTTTGTTTTTTTCACCCACTTGATTTAGAATTGTAAATTATGTTAGAAGCTATTTTTATATGATTTCAATAAATATTTTTTTTAACTACGACTCTCAACTCCTTTGCATCATTCTTAACTGTCACCACACGCGGGCTGTGTTTGTTGTGAATGCCCACACGAGTTTAGTAGGTTAGAAGGTTTTTCAGCTTCCTGTTTGACACTTGTCAAAAAAACAGTCGATGCGGGAAGCTGATGGGGAGATAAGAGGTGGCAGATGGCGGCAAAAAAGGCCTGGAGTGTTTATGCGGTCGCAGAGATGTGAAAACAAACTTTATTACAGGGTTTGTTGGCACTGAGGTGTAAAAACCAGCTTCAGTGTCTTGATCTTCTTCATTTAGTTGTATTCATAACTATAGCCGCGTGCTGCTGACCTTGTTGCACAGTTTCTCTGCATTTCTTGGTTTTGCCTCATAAACTACTTGATTTATAAGTTCTCTGGATTAACCTGTTAATTATGCAACTCGAGGCACATTTGCATATCTCTTCCTGTAAATCAAGTCAAGTTTATTTGTCTAGCGCATTTCAGCAACAACACAATTCAAAGAGCTTTACACAATGAATAAATAACGCAATTATATTGAGAATGCCTGACCAGAACCAGAACCAGAGAGGTCTGGAAGGTTGATACAACAACAGCAGATCTTTTATATGTAGTGGTGCTAAACCGTTCAGTGATTTATAAACTAGCAAAAATATTTCAAAATTTATTCTCTGAGCTACTAGGAGCCAGTGTAAGGATTTTAGAATTGGAGTGATGTGCTCTAACTTCCTGGTTTTAGTGAGAATGCCAGCAGCAGCAGCAGCATTCTGGATCAGCTGCAGTTGGAGGATTTTTCAGGCAGACCTGTAAAGAAATGACTGCAGTAATCAATGCGACCAAAGATAAATGCATGACTTTCACTAGATCTTGCAGCGACATAAGTCATTTCATCCTGGAAATGTTCTTTAGCTGATAGAAGCCTGAAAAGTCAGGCTTCTATCAGCTAAAGAACATTTCCAGGATGAAATGACCTCTGACCTGATGGTTCAGGTCAGAGGTCATCACAGCACTCATGTGGTGATGGACTCTGACCATTCCCATCTCTCTAGATCTCTAGTTTCTGGCTGCAATAACTGAAGCTGTGAGCTGACTCTAGATCAATCCCCTTTCAGTCTGAAGATAACTTCATTTCTGATTTGGTCTCAGCATGTGTTCAGTGCTTGGGTGGGTTCAGTGTCACATGGTGATATTATAATGTAGACCTTTGTTTCATCTGCGTAATTATGATAGTTAATCTTAATTGTTACAATCCAAACCAGCAGCAGCTATTGAAATAGAAGGGGTCCCAGGTCTGAACCTTGGGGTTCCCCAGATGCGACTAATATCTGTTCCAATGTGGTGACAGAATATGTGAAAAAATAAAAGTAATGATAAAAAGTAGGAAGGTTGTGTTTAACCAAAACCAAAGTGTCCAGCTAATAATCTAATGAATTAAAAGCAATAAATAAAGCACATATGGTCGAAGTCATTGTCTTGTGTTAGCAATAATCTCCTCCAGCCAGGCACCAATTAAACAAAATGGGGTTAGCATCATGGAGTGCCTCTCCACTGTTTAGTCTGCTTCACCCACGACCTGATCCTAGGTTACCTAGGATATCATGGACAGAGGAGGTCAACATCTGGACTTAATCCCGAATTCCCTGATCAGTCTGTTAATACACTCCACAAAAGTAAAACACATTTGCTAATAAAACCCTGAAACTTTGGAGGATTCAAACATATTTATTTTGTAGAAAATTTGGATTCACCAAACAAGTGTCTCTGTCAGAACCGTAGACCAGATCTTTACAGCTGAATACAGTCATGACAATTATTTTGTACTTCGAGCAAATCTGTGGAGCTTGTCGTGTTCGTAAGCCCTACAATAAATAGTGTATATTTTGTAAATCAGTCTTATTTATAAGTATGTGAAATTAAACTGAATTAAACTATTGCTCAATCTAACATGAATCATTTTTCTTCTAAATTGGATGATCAGTTATTTAACATTTTAACAGACTAGGGGTTAAATGTACACCTGGGATGTGCTCTGGTCAAAAAAGTGCCATTCTGAATTTTTTATTTTTTTTTATTTGAGTGCAATATGTGGCTGGCAATTCAATGGACCACACAAGGTGCTCTTTTTATATACTTGAGCACCCAGAGATGCAACTCTGGGTTGCATCTCATCCAAAGATTGTGAGAAAATCAAAAAACTGGAAAGTTACTGAAGCTAATTTGTATTTACATGTATTATAAACTAATTTATATGTATTTATCCCCGCATCCATCAGAACACATAACTGACTGTCTAATAACCTGGTTGATTGTACTGTACTGTTTGTTGTACATATTTGGTACTTTAAAGTATCTTGCTTTTATAATGTACTTTTATTATGTTTCTGCTGCCTGAACAAAATTTATTGAAGCTTAATGTATTTAATGGTAAGAAACCAAACTTACATAAACATAACAATGTACAACGTGGGACAAACAATCTATTTCTACTGACCAGAACACAAAGGTCAGAAAACATTTACCAAATAATAATAATTCAACCAGTCATGCTCTACAACAGGGGTCCCCAAAGTCGGTCCTGGAGGGCCTGCATCCTGCATGTTTTAGTTTTCTCCTTGGTGGTAGTGACAACCTTTTCAGCATGTCAATGTTCTTCTGAGGCTTCTAACGAGCCATCATTTGATCCAGGTGCGTTAAATCAGGGAGAGAACTAAAACATGCAGGACGCCGGCCCTCGAGAACCCACTTTGGGGACCCCTGCTCTACAAGCTCTAAGATCTTTAGCAGATTGTGTTGTCAAACCTCCATGTGAAAAACTTCTTCTTTCCCTGATTTATAGCCATCTGTGCAAGAACAGGAACCAGAGGGCAGGCAGAAAAAAAGAGGTTTAGTTCCTGTGCAGTGGACACCTGCTGTCCTTCACTCTCTCTGGGGCCGGAAACAAAAGTGGTCCAACCTTTGGTTCTGAAGACGTCAGCCATTCAAGTCACACAGAGACACCAAACCTCCTTCTCTTAAGTCTGGGATTCTTGGCACAGAGGCCTTTGAGTTGGCCTTGGGGATCAGGTCATCTCTCTCAGCACAGGTATGTAACCGCCAGGCAGCAGGTTTCTCTCTGGGATGGCAGCAATGAGAGGTAAAAAAAACAACAAAAAGCAAAACTTCCCATGGGGTCACATTGGGTGGTAGCAGGATGGTGTTCCTCTGTGATGTTAGTTCTGATCTGTTCTTCTTGTTGACGTTTGTTTATAGCTTCTTTGGTCGAGGCGTTTCATGTTTGGACAATTATTTCCTTCGGATTGTGGATGCTTTTTTTTTTAGAAACATTTTGACAGTTGCTATGATACGAAAATGTGGCAACAATGCATTGTTTTAGCATCCTCCAAGGTCAAATAATACCTGACCCAAATCCCAGAGGACTTAAAAAAAAGAGGATTCATGGCTATAGAACAGGACCAAGGAGCAAAGAGAGAGAAGAAGGAAGTTGAAACCATCGATCACGATGCCCAACTTTCTTACCATACGGCCATATAGATTTAAAGGGACAGTACTAAATAAAATCAACTTTTTTATGCTTTATGTCACGTTATTCTCTCATCAAAAACATACCTGGATTCTTGCCTTGATTCTCTCACGCATGTTTGAGAAATCCTTTAATCTCCTGTGGCAACCATTCAGCTGTACAGATCGCCGGGGTGGAACAAGCTCCGCCTTCGAGGATGAAGCTCCTCCTCTGAGCTGCAGTTTCTAAACTTCCTCCTCACTGAGTACCTCTCTTCCACTCAGCTCCTTCAGACTAGCCAGCAGCAATTAGCAAACACCAGGTGGGACTGCACATATTCTGAGCTCCTTATAGGAGCTGCTGTGAAACTCTGGTAAAAACGTTGTTAAAGGGTGAATAGAGGAGCAACGTTGGGATGATTTCCTGAGAGTTTCCTGAGATTTCCTATGAGAGTTTCATAAAGAGCAGGAGTTTTAAAAGAAACTGAGGCCCAATTCCAAGGCGTTAAATTACAAAGTAAAATACCTTTTAAGTCATATTTGAGACACATAGCATTTTTATAATAAAATGCAATATACTGCCTCTTTAAAGACAAGGAGCAAAAGCAAAACAAGTGGATCAGCCAGTGATATAATCCTGGCTGATTATATCACCCAGGACATGTTACTGTGGAATATCATCTCTGCTGCCTTAAAGCAACAGTCTTCAGTCAGAGGTCTCTTCAGATTCATTGCAACATTACAACAGCACAATAATTCTTTAAGGTACTTGGATGATGAATAAATATGATATTTAACTTCCCTTTGGGATAAACAAAGTATTATTTTTAAATAGATGTGATTGAATCTTGGGGGTTTCTTATGCTGGAGATGCATATAACATCTGGAAGTACACAAAAAGTTCATGTCAGTTTATTGTTTTCCTTGTGGGTCAGTTGGTCTGGGTGACATAACGCCCAGTGGTCCAAAAATCCCCTGTGGTATCTCTGGTGGAGCTTTGTGGCATTACACCAGTTATGCATGCTGTTTATATTTTTGTGTGAGAAAAATAAAAGAGATCACTGGAGTGTTTCCTTTTGATGCATTAAATAACTATATTTAAAAAACAAAACAAAAAAAAAAAACTTATTTATCTGCTTTTCTTTAGCCTAAAAACAAAGAATTTCAACAATCCAAACAGTGCATAATCATTCTCTGCCATTTTTAAAGATGACTCAATTGCATGTCTTCCTCAGTCATCCAAACAGGCTGCAGATTTTCACACGGATTAATTTGGACACCATGGTGGTGATGTTGACTGGCAGGCTGTGACCCATCAGGACTCCTGTTGTCTTGCATTGATAAGAGTTGTGGCTTTAATCAGTTGTGAGGGTCTTTTAAGAGGTTCGCGGGGGTGTGGGGGGCGTCTTGGACTCGGTGCTAATCTCTGGAGACAGCGCTGGACCCCACCTACAGCCAGGAAAAGATTTACAGCTGCAGCAAATGAGGCTGGGTGAAAAAAAAACAAAAAAACTGTTGTTCCCATCAGTCCCAGTTAGTGTCTGTCAGGATGAGACAATGTGTTTTTACCTGCTGGGGTCTGAGGAGATGGAGGGGCAAGCGGGGTAATAAAAAGGTGGAAAAGAGTCCAAGAGTTTACAAACTGCTTCAGCAACCTTAAGAAAACGCTTTCATTTGTATCACAGGAAAACAGCACTCATTCAGACAGGCTGATATTTTGTGAAATATTCTGAGATGCTTGGATATGTAATTCTACCTGAGCATCTACCTGATGTACCAGTGGACTCGGTTCATCTGGGGATCAAAGTTGGAACTTTTGTTACATTTTCAGCTGCTGTGTTTCACTTTCACACTGCACTGTCTCAAACGAGACCCTTTAAAGGACGTGTTCCACTGTTCACCTGTGGGGGCGCTGCACCAAGAACAACTGGAGGAAACAACACAAAAACCTCTGAAGAAAACACTGAGCCACAAAATGCAAACAAAAATGGAGTGGCGACAGATTTTAGCGGCTGTAGGATTTCTCTCTTTTGCCTTTGGTAAAAGACCACGAGCCATGTCTCCAGCTAACACTAGCACATTTGATTTGGTGGTTTTTACCCAGAATGCTTTGCGCTATCATCTGATTCCTGCTTTTGGAACACCATCTACAATAACTTTTTGAAGAATTTTTTGAATAAGTGTCAGTCACAGCAACATTTAATTTCCGTTTGGGGTCAGTAAAGTAGTTTTGAATAAAATGTAAACAAATTGAATAAAAAGACAGAAAAACACCAGTGGTTCATAACCAATTAAGATGATGACAGACTACATTTATCTTCCTCTCTTGTTTCTGTTGCCATTGCCATACTTTTCTATTGTTTTACACTTGTGCATATGTAGTAATTGTTTTTATCTTGTAACCAGGTTGATGTGTGTTGTAGACTTCTGCCCAGGTGCCTCTTGAAAATGAGATCTAGATCTCAACGGGGTTTACCTGGTTAAATAAAGAAAATAAAAAATATATATATTTATAGTTTAGTGTGTTTATTAATTAGATTGGGAGCCATTAATTTTAGATCAGCATTTAAACTGGACAAACTGTTTTGTTTTTTTTCTTCAAAACTTCACTTTGCTTCTAGTGTCGGTTAATGAGCTGTAAATGAGTTGCTATGACAATGTTGTTGTGTCTTTACTTAGAATTTGTCTCTGTTTTTTGACCTAGCCTCTGGCAAAAGCGTTTCCTATTCACTTTGTGCTTTTTAAGAACAACAGAACACAAGCAAAACCGCTACAATTTAAGAAAGTATTCATTTTTTGCGTGAATAAAAAAGCAATCGTCCATTTATCTACTTTCGGCAGGAAAAGATAATTTCCGTACATACTGAGAAAACGTCTCAGTAATGTTTGTTTTATGACGCAGACTTTCTGAAAAAAGCAGGTAATGCCTCGAGGGCTTTTATAATGCTCCCCCCCATTGTGTCCTAAATTACCAACCAAGTAAAGCTGCAAACTCAAAACTCACACAGAAACCTCTAATCTGTGGTTTATCAGTTCTGTTCAGTCTCACATCAGCTCATGCAAAGCTTCCAGTCCATATGTCTGCCCGTTTCCCTTCAAATACAAAAGTCTCTCTGCATGGATATTGAAGTTGGTTAAATATAAACGGAGATCACACACACACCAAAAATGCAAGCTAAAAATAAAATCCCATCTTTGGCATGAAAACAAAAAGTCGAATCTTTTGATCTGCTGCAGTTTTCTTTTGTCAAAGTAGTGAAAACACACACGCAGACACACAGAATTTCTGTGAAAGAGACCACAGCTAGGCTGAAGAACACACATTTCCACGAATGACACCGCTGATGGCTTCCCCTGTCATTCTGAGAACCGCCTGCTTATTGGGTGCCTGCGCATCTGCTAACACCGCTCTCAACATCTGAAAATTGCCGCCAAAAAAAAAGAGTTCTGCTTTCCTTACTGAGCAGGCCAGTGGACTGTATGGTGGACATTAAAAAAAACATTCATCCTCCTTGGTTTAGCCTGATAGAACACAGAGCAGGGAAATACAGCAAGGTGGAAGGAAAAATGATACAAACAATGGTACAATTTAAGAAAGTTTTTATTTGTAATAGATTCTTGATTGGATTTAGATCTGGACTTTGACTGGATCATTGGAAAACATTAATACTAAGTGGCGGCACAAGCTTTAGATCTTTTAATTGTATCAATTGTAGTTAATTAATTCCAATTAGTGACATTGTAATCAAAAAACAATATATCTCAAAATAAACAATTCAAAAACCACTTTTGCTGTGAGAGTACTGAATAGATAGACAAATGAGCTCAACAAAAAAGATACTGACTGTTTTTAATTGGTCATTTAAGTTACTCTCAGACATTAACGATGTGGACATTAGCGTTGGGAAAGTCTGTGCTGATGCAGCATCTTTAGCGTTGAGACGCTATGTTAGGCTGACTCCTTTAGCACAATTTGAACACAACGCTAGTCTTTTCTGGCCTCCCAATCACATTGTCGTTTTGAAGCAGAAGTGAACCCCCATGGCTTCGTCTTCCATCGCTATCTGTCGCTTGTGCGTCAGATTTACAGATCTTCCAGCAGTGCACAATTAATTGTGTTAAAACTTTTAACATGTTAAAAAATAATCTGTGTTATTAATGAATCAAAATGAACGTCTGTGAAACATTTCCACCTCTAGATATAAAACTGTTACCCATTACTTTTTGGATAGACAGCAAATGCGAACAACCTGCCCTCTCTTTGCATGATGCTGCCACTGCCATGTTTCATCTTGGGGTTGCAGAGTTCAGTTAGTTTTATTCAACATTAAATGGGTTCCTACAGGAGTTCTTCTGGGTAGGACAGCAGAAGTCTTGTTACAAGCTAACTTGTATTTTTTTTCTTCTATTTTTTTTAAACCATTTTGACCTCATTGAGTCAGCAACGTGAGCGACCAACATCTCTAAATATCTTCCTATTTCCTCAAAATGTCAAGCTAGTTTATCCAAAATGTTCTCTGCGTCTGCATGCACACCTGCATACCTCTTCTGTGGTATTGTTCGTTTCAAGGACTGTGAAATGCAAATCCCCCTGAGTTAGAAACAGAGCCAGGTATTTGCATGGTGAGTCATTGTTGCACTGCAGAGTTCATCTGACTGCCTCAGTCCGGCACTGAGTCACCGCAGAGCCCGGGTCTGCAGAGAGAGCTGCCTTTCACGTCTACACAGCAGCACTATGTTTAGAAAACGACACTTTCGATAACAAGAAGACCCCATGCGTGATAATGAGTCAGTGAGTGTCATTTCTTCTAAATGCAGCTCAGTGGCAGGAACACCACTGGCCCACTCGCGGCCGAAAGCTGATTGGCTCGTCTTGGGCTCGTTCCCGTAAGTCAAGAGCCGCAGCCTCGTTTGTGTGATAGAGAAACAGAAATCAGAAGGGTTGTGTAATCGGCCCCCTGCTCTTGTTCCACTTGCTGGACGCAGATCTCTTGGCTAATGCTGCCAGGAACTTCCGCTCCCTCTCTCTGTCACTGTCTCCATCTGTACAGGCCTGTCTTCTCCTTATCTGCCAGATATAGATGCAGGCTCACATTCCTGTTCACACTTACTGGAAGGATGAACCGGAACTCACGGGCGTGCTGGTTAGGCATGTTACTTAGGCTTTTGAGAAACGTAAACAATTTAGATTTATCAGCCATAAAATGTAGTCAAAGTATTATGCTTCAATAACAACCTACATGGATATTTTTGAGGTAGTTCCAACTTTACAGTTTTAAAGTTAATAATTTATGTTTAAATGAATCCATATTCTGCGACAGACAGGGTCGCAGGGTGACTCCGCCTCTCGCCCAGATCGCAGCTGGCGATAGACACCAGCAACTCCCGACCCCATTAGGGACAAGGGTGAACAGAAAATGGATAGATGGATGGATGAATCCATATTTATTAAGTGAAAAGACTACAAACTGAATCGCATTGAAGCAACTTAATTTGTAAATAAAGTCTTCTAAGTATTAAGCTTTTGAGTTATTTTAAGTTTTAATTACGCCATCACCTAAATCCAGTCGGAATAGTCCATGCAAACAGTGGTGTTAATTGTTTTAAAAAGTCTGAGTAAATATCACAGGAGAATCTCAATACACCACCGGTCCCACTGGTGTTCTTTGATTGGATGAGGCAATAATGAACTGAACGTTTGTAGAAGCAGAGGTCAGCTTTCCCTGGATTAGTTATATCAACCAGCTCGATTCAATGACAGTTCAGACTAACAGACAAATATTTCCAATTTCTCCTCTGATGCACCAGAACATTTCTGTTTCTGAAAGATTCTGTGCTGAAAGCGCTCTAGGTTTCTACATATGTGAGAAGTGAGTATGATGTTATCACAACTTCCCAATAAGTTAAAAGACTTTAAAAATATAAATGCAAATGCATCGGCACCAGAAATGGTTGAGACAGATAATGCATAACAAAAATAAACAAACATCTACTACACTTTTTTTCCTTCATATGTGCAACAGTGGGGCTTTTAGGGAAGCTGTTATTCAACAGAGCAGCATTAGATGGGTCAGTTGCATTGTTTCTCAGTAACCCTGGTTTAAAATTAACTATGCACCTTCTCAAAGCTTGTCTGAAACACCCAAGTGATTCATATCTAAGCTTCAATACCCAAAAATAAAAGAAAAGCCTGTCTCAGTGTTGAAAAAGACTAACTGAATTGCCACAATCCTCAGCAAGCTGCCAGTTCAAATAAAAAGCTTCAGTTTCCTCCACAATTTTTCTCTCAGGAAGGTCGGTTCAACCTCATAAAGAAACACACAGGTACACACACACACAGACACGCACACACACAGGTATTGGCAGCTAATGTTGCTGGTCAGCAAGTCGTATCACTCGGTCCAACAGAACTGAGGGTACGATGCTCCAGAAAGTTCAAGACGAACTGCCTCCTCATAAACTTACACAGTGTTCCTGATGTCCCTGCTCAGCTTCAGCCCACCTCTTCCTCATTGTTTGTCCAGCTGATGATTCATCCTCTATAGGGGTGTGTGTGGGGTGGGGTGGGGGGTGGGGGGTACCTGCCAGCGATGGTCATTCACATTTTAGGAGTAAATGTCAGATTGAAAAACTTTCTACCAATCAAAACTTTTACCAAGTTGAAGGAGGATTACTTGGTGTAACTAGGGTACTAGTGCCATTTGTAGCTCAGTACTTGAGGACTTGCATATTTGAGGATTTTTCTGTGGAATTATTTGCACCTTTTTTCTATTTTTTTCCAGAATTCTTTGTAAAGCTTATCAAAAATATATTATATATATATATATATATATATATATATATATAATTCCCCTCTCACCCAAAGCGGGTGGTTCTTATCCTCTGAGCTCGGGTCCTCTACCAGAGGCCTGGGAGCTTGAGGGTTCTGCGCAGTATCTTTGCTGTACCTAGAACTGCACATTTCTGGACTGAGATATCTGATGTTGTTCCTGGGATCTGTTGTAGCCACTGCTCCAGTTTAGG
>CAEGAD010102229.1:0-12661 GCA_903067055.1 Poeciliopsis paucimaculata
GGCAGCAGATCGAGCAGCTGACCGTCTTACAGCCCCGGGTGTCTTTGTTCAAAGGAGGTTGGTTAGCGACGCCGTCGTTACTTAGCTGTTGCTAAGCTGTTGCTAAGTAACTGATGTGTATGGAATGCAGCTGGGGGTAAATGTATCTGTCGATTTCTGTTCTCGCTTCACAAGAACTTCGTGAACATTCACTAACCTTAATTGCCAATAAATACACAGAGCATTTTCTGCAAAGTTTTCTTCTCTGAGGTTTGACATTTATTGTGTGTATTCTGTCTCCAATCAGTGCAAGAGAGTCAAGTCCAGCTCCCAGTTGAGCAACAGAAGGAAAGCCAGAGGGTTAAAGAGGAGCAGCTGGATGTCTGCATCAGCCCTGACCCGGATACTGATTCCTCAGAGGATGTAAAAGTTTTCCCTTGCGAGTCGCAGACGACCCCTCGCAGTGACCCCGAGCTGCTGCCGACCGTCAGCTCCATAACCGTGACTCTGAACAGCGATGATGTGCACAACGGGTGGAGTGAGCATCCCGGCTCCGATTTGGCGTACTTCGGCCAAAGTCACAGGGACGCTTCGTTTCTGCAACAAGAACAAATCCTGGATAAGAAGTCCTGCCGTATGTGCGGCGTGTCCTTCATCAGAGACTGCGACCTGATCAGGCACATGGAGGAGGCCCACGCCGGACACAAGGCCTTCAAATGCTTCGAGTGCCACAAGGAGTTCGCCCGCAGGGACAGCCTGGCTTTGCACATGAGGGTCCACACGGGCGAGAAGCCGCACAGGTGTCCCTTCTGCGAGAAGACCTTCACCCAGACCTCCAACCTCAGGGTTCACATGAGGAAGCACACGGGCGAGAAGCCGTACTTCTGCGACACCTGCGGCAAAATGGTGGCGCACTCGTATCACCTGAAGATATGCTCCAGACAGACCTCATACACGACAGACGTCACCGGGGAGAGGGCGTTTCGCTGCTTCCGGTGTGGCAAAAAGTTTCACACGATTTCAGACCTGAACGTGCACATGAAGATCCACGAAGCGAGAAAATCGCACGCGCTTGTGCAGGTTTTCTCTTAATCTGCTGTTTCGCTCTTCATAATGTCTAGACATCGTTTAGAATCGTGAATCCAGAAGAGTTTTTTCTCCCTACGTATTAAAAAAATTACAAATAAAAATTGGTGTACAGGATTACATACAGAAGCTTGGTGTGTTTTATGTCCGTTTACTTCCTGTTGTTATATCTCTGTAATTAAACTGAGAATGATGAACGATGAATGATGTGTCGTTGGTTACATTGACAATTGTTTTAGTTGCGCTTTAGATTCAAGTTGATATTCTGGAAATGAACGTTTTTTTCCAGCTTGTGATGTTGGATGTTGTAGTCTGTCTTTCAACATGTCATCATTACTCCTTACTTTGCCACTGTAATGTTATTTTTTTAATTTTTGCTTTATTATTATTTTATCTTCATTCTAAACATGTAAAGCATTTTAAATCGCCTTGAATTACTGAAGATGTGCAATACAATAAAACTCTTACCAAATTTGGCCAGCAGGAGGTAGTATTTCACACAGGCAACCTGGACGTCACCATAGATTGTCTATTTTAAAGAGGTAGCACGATGCTAGGATTGTAAAATTGCTGTGCACTACAAAATTCGTTGTATTTCTTTTGGAAAGTTTGAGTCACCCTTTGCCTCATGTACTGCGCATTTTTTAAAATTATGGATTTATACCCGACAGTCCTAATCCTAGATGTTTCTACTGTTCATTTTCTGTGTCAGCAGGGATGTATTGACATATGGCGAGGAGTGAGACCTCTTTCTCTGTCTTGCATTCCAGTTTCCACCTCATTCCCATACAGAATAACGCTGAGAGATGATGGAGGAATAGGGCTGCGATTCTGACAGGCAAGCAAAATTAAATGTTGCTGGTAAACTAAAACGCTGTACCGACAGAAAATTTACTAACTTTTAGTCGGTTGTAGAGAGATAAGGTTGTATAATAAGGCGGCTGATAAGTTACAACAGAAACCGGGTCCTGGTGGTAAAAGCTAGCTAATCTGCTGCGGTGGGAACCAAAAATAATGAGCTAATGGGGTCAGATTTCTGTTTAAACACAATTAATCGTCAGTGTCAGATTGCGCCGACTTGTCTCTTCTCTCTCTGTTCTTACTTTACAGTGTTAGTTCTCACTTGATGTTTCTGTGACTTGACATTTGTCTGTTTTTGTCACCTGTCTGCTCTGATCAGCATGAAGACCGGGGGGAAAGGACGAGGTAGGAACCGAAGGAAGCGGTGGTTGTTTTTCTCTGTTCTGACAACAAAACCCGAAGAGCTGCGCTAACCCACGGCGTTAAAACAACGACGAGGGATGTAGAAAGCCATTAAATGGTGAAACAGACAGTCGTTAACGTGAGTTTTAAATTAAAGGACGGGATAATAAAGCCGTTAATCCATTAGAGCGGAGCCGCTGCTGAACTCTGAGGCGGATTATCTTTCCTGTGTATCAGTTTACTGGCCTCGCTCTCTCTCTCTCTTTTTTTTTTTTTTTCCACAAACGCCTCATGGACTGACCTAAAGACGCGAACGTTACACAAACGTGTAAAACTTGACTTTTAGGGAAACTCAGAAAGACAACTTCCGCAAAACATGAACTGTCAGCAGAGTCTCGACAACAACAATCAGTGTTTACTTCATACACAAACTCGTTCAAAAAAAAACAAACAAAAAAAAAAAACATTAGAATATCAGACATTTTAAATAGATTTATTATACTCGGATTTATTCTGTTTATTATGATGATTTTTCACTTACAGATGACATTTAAAATTAGTCTGTAAGTGACGTTTTTTTTTTTATTTGGTTTGGTGTTTTATGTGACTAATTAAAAAAAAGTCCTATTGTTGAAAACAGAAACTTGGGCTTCATGAACAGTATGTTTAATACTTCCTTAAATGTTATTTTCAAAAAAGTACTTTTAACACGACTCATTGGGACGTAGATTCTGTTTTGTTGTACATGACTGTAAATATTTCTCATAAAGAAACTGCTTTACAGTACGTTGGAATGTGAATATGTATTCCATTAAATTAAGTTCATTTTATTTACACAGGGCTAGTTCACAACAAATGTCATCTCAAGGCACTTTGCAAAAAAAGCATTAATTTAGATATTGCATGCATTCCAATTTCTCCTGGTTATCAAACAGTATTCTCAATTGATTAGTCAAAGTAGTTTGAAAAGTTTCTAACTAAGGAAACCCTGCAGATTGCATCGAGACATTGACTTGCAGCATTGACTCCTCATGGATGAGCAATCCAGAGATTAGAAAGTAAACATACAGCCAGCAGTACATTGGAATAATCAAAGCAAATTCTTGTTTTGGTCCGGAGCTAAACAGACTCAAAATCAATAGCAAGACTTAAAATTTAATATTTTCATAGTCTTCCCCCTCGTTCTGACTGAGATTGAGCTTCTTTGCAAAGTATATATCAACCATCAACAATAAGCAAGATGATTAGTTTATGTTTGGTTGGCCCTGTTTTCTGTCCTGAGGTAACTGTTGAAATCACAAACACTCTGATGTGTCTGGTAGGAGCTGTTTTCTACCCTATCCTGCACTTACTATGTCCTAATGCCAACCTAACTGGTTAAACACAACACAGACAATCCATAGATGCATACTGTACCAGTTTGTTGTCTCGAGAAGTTGTAGGTATTATATTCAGACACACGGGTGTAAATGACAGATGGCAGCACTGTCAGGTTGGCCCCAATCGCTAGCAGAAGTGACCTGTAGTCATACCCTATGCCAGATGTAATACTGGGTTGTCTTTCTGAGTGCTGGTGTAGATGCTGCTGATGATGGCACATGGTGATGCAGGTCATGAAACGGCACATAGTCCAAGGGTCTGTTTGCTTTACATTGGTTAGGATGATAAACGGCATCAGAAAGGGTTCAATAATTCTGACTTGACATAGTTGTCTTGCATTTAGTGCAAAGTGTAACTGTCTTATGACGTGTCGTGTTTTGGGCAACAGGAACCTTTATGGCCTGTGTAATGTATCTTGAAAGTTTCTGAAATCACAAAATTTCTGAAACAAGATTTCAGGATGCTTTGTTGAGCATCCTGAACAAAGCTTCAAGACACTTTGTTATTAAGCAAGAGTTACTTCATCACTAGTACTAAATAGGTTTATCACTGAAGCTTTAACCCACGCTGACTATAATAAAAAAAGACTCTTAAAGGATTGTGACTCTACTTTTTATGTTTTCCTCACCTTTCCTGCCAGATGCATGAGGCCTTTGGGTCCTGCTAGACAAACATATGGAGCCTGATGTAATGCCCCCTCCTTCCTACTCCCCCCCTCGGCTGGATGATGACGTTGATGATGGGGTGGGGTCAGAGGAGGATGAATTTGGGGATTTCTCTATAGGGGGCGTTTGCTCCCCGCTCGGTCAGGCCGACTTCACAGAGTCAGCAACTCATCAGTCGGATGGTCACCTGGTTGAACAAACTCAACGCACTCCGTCTGAGGAAGCTGGGAGCCGCGGTCCTGAATCTTCTTTGCACTACTCGAATGGACAGGCTGGAGAAGACCTACAGCCCGGGGCCCAGGGCTCTTCTGTGGAGGACACAGGGTTTGCTGATTTCGCTATGTTCACAGAGCAGGCAGGACATCCCTGGTGTTGTGGCTTCACGGAGCAGTGGGATGGCAAAGTGGACAAACGCAAATGTGTTTCCGGGCAGGAGGTTGTCCTGGAGTCTGAGCCTAGATCCCAGCATGCATGCAAGGCAAACGGAGGTATCTGCGTTGAGGGCGAGCACTGTGAGAAAAGAGATGCAGCACTTGTGCAACCACCTCAGGACCACAGTCAACCTCAGGGAGACGAAGGAAATGCTTGTTTAAGATCAGCTGAGGAAGGGCAAAACGTTGTTGGGAAGACTCTGGATCTCTTTGTGGCAGAGCCTGCTTCCGACAGGGTGTCTTGTCATGACGATTGGTCATCAGAGGAACCAACTGTTTCATCCCTTACATCTCAGTGTGCCCAGTCTGATGATGAGGTGGAAGACTGTGGATTTTCTGACGCTGTCGTCAGTGGCGCTGTGGAGAATCTCGGCCCGTCTGAGTTGAATGCGCCTCACTGTGATGCCACTCAGGAAACCTCGGCTACCTCCTGCCCAGAGAAACGTACATACTTCACCGACGCTAATGCCTTGCCTCACAGGGAACCCGCTGAGACAGCTGACACGGGAGCAGAGTGTCTGGGAACTCTTCCACCCAGTGACAGCTTTGCGGATTTCTGCTCGGCGCCCACACAGGACGATGAAGAGAGACCAACGTGGGCGGACTTCACAGACCAAAGCGGACCGACGGAGGGAAGATTGTCGACACAAAGTAGTGAGCCAGGCGATGGACAGGATGGAGTAACAAGAATGAATAGCTATCAGGTAGAAAACAGATCTCTGAAATAGAATCCTGGCTTCATCAGCACTTTTTTTTTTTTCTTAAATCTTGTGTGTTTTTTCCTAACCGTTCAGGATTCCCTGTCATGCCATGTCCAGCGGCTCCTCCAGTCCAGCTTCCCAGAGGTCCGTGTCCCAGCTGTGGAAGATGAGGAGGACCTGCCCAACCTCGGTGCTTTACTTCACATCCAGCAGCCTCCAGAGACGGAGGAGGACATCCCAGAACTCAGCCATTCTCTGAGGTAACGACAAATGACTCAGCTGCTGTGTGCAGACTATAGAGTTAGGAAAGACATTTGTGATTATAATGACATTTCTGAACAAGTTACAAATCTACGAAATCTGATAGTGTCTACATTGCTTCTGTCACCTGAAATCTAAAAGTTTGAGTTTCTCATGAGTGCTAGTACCTAGGCCTGCTTGATTATCCAACTATTTTCTTCTGACATCTGAGTTTGAAAAACACTTTCTTTATTCAGGGTGTCCACATACTAGCATTCCTTAAAAGGTATTAAATTAGTGTGTCTAAAATTAAGGCCTTAAAATATCTTTAACTCATAAAAAAGTTACCTTCTAATATTAACAACGTTAATCAGGTTTGTTGTGGCAGGACTGTTTGAAGAAGTTTTTTGGACTCTGGTAAAAACTGCTAATCTACTGTTGCAAGCTAGCTAGCATTTTGTCTCTATTATGGACATAAACCCGGGTTCACAGTTTGTGCCATGCTTGATTGTTATGCCATTCCCCAAAGTAATAGTTTCTGTGGTCTTAAATTTTATTCAAAGGTGACAGCAGAATGCGGAAAAATAATTTTGTCCATACATTTTAGGGACAACTATGAGGTCTGTTGCTAGAACTGTCAAAATGCAAGTTTGATTGCCCATAGAGATACCAATTAGTTGGTATATAGCATTATACTTTATAGGGCTGTTTGAATCAGATTTGCTTCTCAAATCTGGTCTTCAGGATAGACATTTGCATGTCATTTGCAAAGTTTTGATTCTCCAAGCCTGTTTTGAAATGCTTACCTAAGTAACCTGATAGTTTTTGATGATGACACACCTTTAAAAAAAATCTAATTATTTTACTTAAAGTGTCACGAAGCCTCGTTATACCTTTGTTTTGTTTAGATTTGCAGTCTCTGTGGTTTCACACTGTCGTTTTTGGTTAAGCACACATTGGATCTGGACTTGCCAGTCGTGAGCTCCATTGGATCTGGACTTGCCAGTCGTGAGCTCGATATGCTAAGTTACAAAAGTAACCATTTTTGCTGTTTTTTTGCGTTTCTCTCCCAACTCCTCCCAGGATTCAGCAGCTGATGTTCAGCCTATCTGAGGACATGCACTGCTCACTTGGTCTCCAGTTTAAGTGGGGAGGTTCTCACAGTAACACCACACTGCTCAGGTGCCTCGGTGTGGACACTAGGAACATTGTAAGTTCATTTCCAGAAGGATATTTTATTTAACTGTGTCCTAACAACCCGAGCCAGCGTATGTAAGGGATTGTTTTGTGTTTTTGTCCCCTGTAAGGTTTTTATTGGCACAAAGAAGCAGGCGGTGACTGTGCCAGCGTATGCCTCTTCTTTGGTGAGTCTTCAGACTTTTTATGTGTCATGATGATAAACTTGGTTTGCACTAACTATTGTGTTGTTGCTAAATTTAACAGGCTAATATTACCTAGTGCCAATTAATCGAATTACCCTTTTATACCGAAAAGCCTCTCTCCAGCTGAGGGTTACCTGGTTCACAGCAGAGTGTTACACGGTCTTGTACTGCGGTCAACAATGCAAACTCACAAATCAAGCTAAAAGGTGAGCGAGGAGAGTCAAACTGGCGTGCTCACAGGCAAATTTGGATAAAACCAAGGTAGTATGTATGTATTGCAGCGATGAATTGTCCTTAAGCACAACTTAATAGTTAACACGTTTAAATGACAATTTTACACAAAATGACTTCCTTTAAACCTCCGTGACTATGAAAACCTATAAAACTGAGGATATTCAGACATATTATTTTAGACAATAAAACTCTTCTTTTTTTGGAAAACGTCCATAAAGTGAGCAGCTGCTTTCTAATGCCCAGGGCAGCATTAGAAACCCAAGAACTAAATAAAATATATCTTATCTGTCAGTTGTCGCCTGAGTTTTCTACTATTTGCATGCTTGAGTGGAGTAAGTGGAGTAAGTTTCCCTTAGTTGCTGTTGAGTATCATGACGATATCTTTCATTCGAATCGGCTGCAGTGCGGTAGAAGCGGCGTTGCATATTTCTGTTTCAAGCTTACAAAGTTAAGCATAGTGATTAATCACAACGCTTAATTTAATCTGTTGACCACACTATTTAAAATGTAATGTAAATCTCTTAATATTTCATCAGGGAATGCTGGACCCCACCAAAGACCCTTCGCCAGCTGTGTGCTCTCCAGGACGCATGGTCATCGCGGCACCCTCAGGGCCCCTGGACACACAGAAACCCTCGACTCGTTCGGCGCAGGTGGCGTTTGCTAAATCAACACGACAATAAACGCGTGAAAGCCGAAACACTGATATTAGTTTGTCTGAGCAGGAGCTTCCTTCGAACCAGCCGGACTGGAGCTGTAGAGGCCTTAGCGGCTCCCAGGAGGGTACGTCCCCTTGCCGAGCCCCTCACCCCTAGTAGTCTACCAGCCACGCCTGATGGCTGCTGCTAAAAAGCCAAAAAGTGTCTCACTTCCTCTGCTTCTGTCGTTTTTTAAATTTTTTTCCCCCTCTTTCTTCACTCAGCTGGTTAGCGCTGAAATCATGTTAATAGCAAAGCAAGTATAAGAAGAAAATCTACTTCTTCTGTTGTCTACTTTACCTCCTGTGACCTTTTGGAGTGTTTATCTCAGTATTTATCAGTCCCATTGTGATGAGGAAAAGATGAACATATTCATATTCAGTGCATATACATTGCAAAGACACAAAATCTTACCAAGTAATTTTTGTGTAGTTTTTGTGCAAATATTTTAGCACACTTGAAGTCGTACAAAACAAACTTCCAAGTAACTTTTAAGCAAGACATAGGAGCTTGTTTTAAGTCAATAATTCCTTAATATTTATGAAAAAGTACTAGTTCAATTGGCAGATCATTTAATTTATAACATTTTCTCATTTTGTAAGTGAAAATAATCTGCCAATAGAACTGCCACTTTTTCCAACAATATTAAGGAATTACTGACTCAACACAAGCTCCCATTTCTTTCTAAAAAGTTACTTGTAAGTTAGCTTTGCCTTATTCATTTCAAGTGTTCTAAAATATTTTCATTAAAAAACTACACAAAAATTACTTGCCAAGACTTTGTGTTTTTGCAGTGCACCTGCTAACTTATGCCTGCTGCAAAACTCAGTTGTTTTTTTTTTCTGCAAAGGTGTCAGTGTCATCTGGTTGTCACCTTTTTTTTTTTTTTTTTTGACGTAAAAAGGTTTCTATTTTAAACAAAAAACATTTCCATATTATTTTTCATGTTTGCCTCACAAGGCCTTGATGGTTTCCTGAGCTTTGGAAAAGCTTTACAGATAAAAAATAAACAATGCGCACACTTCAGCTCAGGTCATCAGCTCATCTTTGCTCAGGAATATTTTATTAAATCTGCTACAATTTGATTTGTTAAACTTTTTAGGGGTAAAGAAAAATCTAAAGTTGTCATGAAACTGGACATAAATGTAGCATTATTTTTAAGTAAAGTTCATGAAAAGAACATTAAAATCTCCAAAATACCTCTATCCCCAGCAAATTTTCACACATTTGTTTTTTTCTCACAGACAATTTTGAATATTACGTCTTCTTTTCCTTCTGCACTTCTTTGTGTTGACTTTTCATGTGACATCCATCACAAACACTAGTTTGATTTCAGCATTGTTAAATGTAAAAATCTTCAGAGGGTATGCACTGTAAATGAAATGTGCCTGTGCTGCAGTACTTAAAATATTAACTACCAGCATAACTAAACTGAATGTTTCCTAACATGCACAGTAAATACACCTATATTACCTTCAGAAACTCACCTGATCAGCATGTTTTTCCTCCTCAAATGAAAATGACATAAACCCTGATTCACATGAGCTCATCTCATGGATCATTTTTGAAGTATTAACATCCACTTTTTCTGAAATGCTAGCATTCTTTGTTAAAATGGAGAATTTTAAATGTTCCCCACACCAAAAAAACAAACAAAACAAAATTTCCTCTGACCTGTAGAGGGCAGTATGTTCTCAAAACACAACTTCAAAAATAAATCAAACCTCATTGCAACAAATGTAAATAAAGCTTTAAACCCTCCATCCTCAGTCCAGCTGTAACTTTCTACTGATTTTGATCGTTTTCTTTATTATTTAAGCATCCTAACTTGTCTCACAAGCCGAACTCCTCGTTTTGAGGCTTGGAATACAATCATTTTAATAATTTTTGTTGTTTTTCACTACCGATAAAAATTCTTTCTGCTTCAGAAATACGGCAGGAATTTTTATTGATGAGTTGTAACTTGTGCCAGCAGTTTTTTTTTTCTACCTTAGACTGTTATTTTTATTATTTTTCTTTTTACTTATTCAGTTTTCTTGCTCAAATTGAAACATGCGCTGCATAAAAGACTGTTGGGAAAATCCTTGTAAATACTGAAATAAATCAGTTGATCCTCCCTGTTTGGTCTTCTCCTCATACCTTTCACAACTGTTAAGATTTTACAACTTTGCTCTCTGGTTTGAACGCAAAGTTGAGATTTGTTTTTGTGTTCTGTTTTTTTTTTTAATGGTTGTTTTATGAAGATAATATAGTTCTTTACACACAGACAGGGAAAAACTGCATCTCCTTTAAGTTGCACTTTTTTGGGGATAAAAACTAAATAAAGTGCATGTAGAAGAAGCTTTAAAAACCAAACAGTGAGGTTAAATAGAGACTGAAACCCAGCATCAGTTCTCATTTCCATTCAATTTCTCCTATTGACATCAGTCTGCTCCTCATTCAACCTTGATTATTTTGGGTCTGAGGATGAGAGCAGATCCAGCAGCAGCAGCCGAGCCAGCAGTCCTCCTCCAGGTCAGCACACAGACGTTTTTCTGTAAACATTGTTGATTTATGCTCCTACAATTCTCTTGAAGCTTTTGTCCCCTTTTATGTGTTTGCTGCGGACATCTGCATCTGAAGGTGTCGACCGTGAGCTGTATAAAATAATCATAAGCAAACTGGAAACTGACAATAAAACCAGCCAGACAGAAGACACTCTGAACCGCCTGATGTCCACAGCAGAGAGCACGAGCATTTCCGCCAGGTCTGTCAGCAAAAATGTTCAGATGCTATCCTTTTTTGTGTGTTTTATTAAGCCTAATACAAAACCACTTACAGAAACCAGCTATTAGTGTTTAAATCTGTTTATTTGTGTTTCTGGTGTTGATCAGGAAGCCTTCAGCCCAAGAAGAGCTGAGTGGAGAAGCTGGCAGAATGATCTCTGAACTTCCAGACTTGTCCTTCATGCAGGCCAAAGTTCTGATGTTCCCTGTCTTTCTCGCACCCGAAGCGCAGAGTTCCCCAAAACTACTCTAGCTACTCAGCAGCCACTGACAACTCACTTGTTTGAAAAGACAAACAAAGAACAAAATATACATGTGTACAATACATGAGCTGATGTAGATTTTAAGAAGTACAATCTGAGATGCCTCCTACTGGCTTAACTTGTTTGGTCAGGGATCGTCATGTTTTGATCAAACTGCGCCACCTGCTGGCTATTTAATGTATCTTATTCAAAATGGAAGGTAATCAAAACTATTAACTATTAAAACTTAAGCAGATATACAGCTGCATTACAGTGTATCCAAGTGTTACTGTCTTAAGGTTCAGTCTTTGGATTTTATTGCGGTATTAACCGACATGTATTTACTTTAGGTATTGTACAATGCTGTATTCTTTGAATATTTTGAGTATGCATATGTTTATTTTAAATAAAAATGTGTCCGACTAAACATGTAAACTTATAAGTAACAAATTATAGGTTGATTTTAGCTCACATGCTATAGAGAATGTAATTTATAGATCAACTGAGAAGTCCTGAAGATGGGAAGTTGCATTTATGTACTTGAATGTTTTAAATTATCATAAAAAATTATATCTGATATCAATTTATTAAATATTAATATCTGATATTAATTCAAAAAGGTCTTCAAGCCCTATGTGAAAACAAAATTTCTATAATTTAAATTCACTACCCACATCCAGGCCAAAGTACCGACAAAACCTGTAGAATCAAAAAATTATTTAAATAGTCTCACAGTGAGAAGTGGGATAAAATACCTCATAAGGAAACACACATGGTCACAATCTAAAAATATTCAAGAACAGATGAGAAACAAAGTCACAGACTGAGGGACTTCAGTGAATCACAGTTAGAGGAATTATCCACAAATTGAACAATTGTGGGATTTTTACTGCTCTGGCACAAAACATGTTTCTAATTGAGCGTCTGTTTTTTTAATTTTTTTTTATGGCTGAGGTAAAAAACTTCTTCACCTGTTTTGATCCACAGTGCTCAGCTGCGTCTCCTGCACAGACGGCCTTCGAAGCAAAAACTCCTCAGCAAATTATCTTTCTGTGATGACAATATGCAGTACACCTCCAATCAACAAATTCCTGTTAAAAATCAAGGATAAAGAAACATGATACGTTTTGTTTACGGCAGTAACAGTGTAAACAGTGACGGGCAACAAAATGGTGCTCTTACAAACGCTATGCGATCGTCCATCGAGGGAAGTTCATATCTTGACAGAATGATGAGTTACAGGTGATGAGGCAAATTAATATTGTAGGCTGTCTGAACCAACATAATTTTGCTTAGTAAGTAGAGTCTCTTCCATGGCAACATAGGATAGTGTGACCTCAAAGAGAAGGAGAAAAGAACAAGTAGCAGTACTTTAAAAATTATTTTTTTTAAAAATAACACAAACTTCATTAATCTTTATTTGTAAACGTGAACATGAGTGGTTTAAAGTGATACTAATGCAACTCATGTAAAACAGTTAAATAGAAGATGGAACAAATGTACGGTTTTATTAATTATGTCTTGGCATTTGCGGGCCTCCATAGACACCTCAAGCATAAAATATGTATTGAACTCAAATAACGAAAAATAAAAAAAATAAAAACTGACATTAAAATAAAAACTTAAAAGACTTCTACGCGGTAATGTAATAAGGT
>CAEGAD010102233.1:0-13743 GCA_903067055.1 Poeciliopsis paucimaculata
TATAAGTCAGAGAATGTGGTCAAATTCACCTACAAAAGCTTAGCTATGTTAATTTTGAATCATTTTGTTCACGTTCATATACTGGACTTACCTAAATCAAAATATTGTCCAGCTGGGAAAAAAGAAAAAAGAAAATGTTTTGTCAAACATTAAAGAAGAATGAATAATTGTGTCAAATGAATATGGAATAACTAATTCAGAAGCTTTAAAGAAATTCTAAAATTATTCCAAAAGTTTCAATAATAAACACTTAACTATTTAAAAAAAGATACGACAAACTTCAAATGTGCAAATCATAAATCAAAGCATAATAATAGTCTATGGCAAGTTATGAAAAGAAAATGTAATAATTGCAATCTATTAGTGCAGTATGCTTCTTACCCACAAAGGCCAGAGTCAGGGCTAGTACAACCGCTTTCATGGCTGAGGAGGCTGTGACAATCTGTGGTGACAGGCAGGCTTTTATAGGGACGTCGGTGCTATGCAAATATGCCCGTTGCCTTTAATTTGATGGATAACTTATTTATCTTTTGGTCAAAATCTGGTTTGTGCAACAAAGTTTGGAAAGTTAGGGTCACCTGACCTGGTTCTTTGATGCAGGTCAAATCTGAGCGTCCTGTTCTGAAATCATGATCAAATAGTTCCATTTAGCAATTTTTGTCTAAATGTAATACAGCTTCATTCTGTTGTACATCTATAACACTGGTATTGGTTCATTTGTAAACATTATTTAAAAAAAATATTGAGAAAATATGACACATTTTCTTTTAGAAAGGCTTCAAGCTTCACAATGTATTGTTTAAGGAGATAAATTGCTTGTTTGTTGGCAATACAAACGTAACAAGACTTGGTAATAAAATTACATTTCATAGGCAAGACATCAGACATAAGCTTTTTATTTGTCATTATGCTTCTAGAACAATGAAATTGGAGTGGTACCCTCTGGGATAAATAAATAAATAAATAAAGTCTTAATTAGTTCTTAAGGTGCAGCATAAAGGTGTGGGTGTGTGCAGGGGAACAGAGAGGATAGAAGGACGTGACAGATAGATTCCATGGTTCATGAGAAAAAGCTGTTCTTTATGCTGCAGGGTTATGCTGGTAATAACCCTGTGGTTATTACCAGGGGATATAATAGGGGATTTGTAGCTAACATTTTTATCAAATTAAGAAGATTTACGTTCATGTATTTTTAAGTATGATTAGAAAGATGTCAATTATTGCTTTATGAAGAAAATACAAGTCTAACCATTAGTTAGACTCAACTAAACAAATGCGCACCGTTATATATATTTGGACAAACACTGGTTAGCATCTCGTCTTTTTTATGTTTTTAAGGCTGCCCTCGTGCAATGGGAAACGCTGTTTATGACAGTGATGTACATAATGTACATCACTGTGAATTCAGGCAAAGTCGGTAATTTGATCAACACATCCGGAGGGAGGCAATGAGTTGATTTGTAAACTAACTAGTTACAACATTTGTATATACCGCCGACTCGCCCCAACAAGGTGTACATTCACACATAACTTGACTCTGACTAGTAGAAGCCATGGCTAAACTGGCAAAAACAACTTCGGTGAACAATAGCTCTGCACTCCGGTACTCCGGTCCCTCACTTCGGACGTCCGTCATGGCGCCTTGAATGATAAAGTGATGCAGTTGCAACAAGTCAATTTCTGGGAATTTGTGTGGTAACGACATTGGCAACAGTTGATAACTGATTTTACATTTGGAGTGAGGAACTCAAGCTCTTGAATTGGTCAAAGCAGAGCTGCTGGACATGGAGGGGAGAGATGATGTATTTCTGATCAAAGACAGTATTTTGCTAAGCTTCACCTGGACTGGTCCTTATTGCCCTATCCATTGTCTCATTTAATCTTCCTGTTATGTTGCAGGTCAAATTGACTCATTTTAAAGTCTTAAAAAAAATGTAAAAATAGTTGAAAGTATTTTTTCTGCATGAAACTTTTTCTATTTTTCTTAATAGTTCCACTGAACATATAAATTGAAAATGATTCATTTTACACATTCACACTACCCCCTGTATCTACATGTTACATACATACTGTTCGAATCAGTTTGACCCGGCAGTCAAGTTGAAGGATAAGGATCAAAAAATGTCCAATTCTATATGTTTCCTTGAAACTATGAGACATATTTCACCACACACACTCACACAAACACACCCCTGCACACGCCAGCCTACTTTCTCACTATTTTTTTTTTATTTTACTAGGAAGGCACGTGTTCAAACAACTTTTGATGGGAACCTTTTCTGTTCCTGTGGGCTAACTCCACCCACACTGAGTGAAGGGGAGAGGTAGGGGGCATAAATACTCTCTGCAAGGGAGTCCTAAACACATTACACACTGAAAGTACATGTGATATATTCACTGTCAGAGGCCAGGAAATTAGCACCAGGAAAAAAAAAAGATGACAGCCCTGGAAGTGGGGGAGCTTCACATTGATCATGACAGTTAAATAGAAGAAGAGGTGTATGAAGCTGAAGACAGTCTAAGATCAATTCTGAGTCTGATGATTCTGATTATGAACCAACTGATGAAAATGATAGTCATGTTTCCCCAAGCAAGACATTCATGTCAAAAAATGGTGAAATACAGTGGTCTTCATCTCCAAGTAAGCACGTAGGAAAACAGTGTGCAGAAAATATAGTAAAGAGAGTGCCAGGGTCTACTAGGATGGCAGTAACTCGCATCACAGACACCAAGTCAGTCTGTGAGCTACTCATGCCTAGTGCAATGCAGCAAATCATTCTTTGAATGACAAATCTAGAAGGAAAGCGAGTTTTTGGAGAGAACTGGAAGAAGCTGGATCAAATGCACTTACATGCATATTTGGGGGTCCTCATTCTGACTGGAGTTTACAAGTCAAAGGATGAATCAACAGCCAGTGTATGGGATGCAGAGACAGGCAGGGCAATATTTCGGGCCACAATGTCAATGGAGACTTTTCATATTTTCTCCAGAGTAATCCAATTTGACAATCGAAAGACAAGAGCTGTCAGACCGTAAACAGACAAACTACCAGCTATTAAGACCGTGTGGGACAAATGGGTTGAGCAACTTCCAGGCCCTAATGTCACAGTGGATGAAAGGCTTGTGGAATTCAGAGGTCGCTGCTCATTTAGGCAATATATTCCTTCCAAGCCAGCAATTATGGCATAAAAATCTGGGCAGCAGACCAGCTGTGTTTTGAACATGCAGGTTTACACTGGAAAGCCCAGCTGGAGGAGCCCCAGAAAAAAATCAAGGTACGAGGGTTGTGCTTGACATGTCAAGTGGTCTCAGGAGCCACAACATAACCTGTGACAATTTTTTCACTATAACTTGGGTCAAGAACTTCTAAAAAGAAAGCTCACGATTGTTGGGACACTCCGAAAGAACAGAGCTGAACTCCCCGCCGAGCTACTGGTGACAAAGAACAGGGACCCTCAATTATCAGTGTTTGCCTCAACAGACAATACAGCCCTGGTGTCTCATTGTCCTAAAAACGGGAAAAAATGTTGTGCTCATGAGCACTTTGCAAAAAAATGTCGAAATCAGCACACGAGAGGACCATAAACCAACTATGATCCTTGACTACAATGCTACCAAAGGCGGGGTGGACAATTTGGACAAGGTCACAGGATCATACAGCACCAAGCGAATGACTGCCTGCTGGCCACTGGTCATCTTTTACAACATCATTGATGTATCAACATACAACGCATTTGTCATTTGGATGGAAACCTTTCCCAAGTGGAATGTGTCAAAGTTGTACAAGAGGTGCATTTTCTTAGAGGAGGTGGGCAAGGCGCTTGTGGTACCACATGTACAACGAAGACAGCATATGCAAAGGAGCCCAGCTACTGCAGCTGTAGTAAAGGAGATCCGGGAGAGGACTACACCCAGTACATCAGTGCGTGAGGTATGTAAAAGTGTGTGTTTGTGCGAGAGCATGTTATGTGTGTCCTAGGAGCATCAGACGACACAGTAACCCTTTTATTCTTCTTTCTAGGTTGCTACTGTAGGAATAAAGAAGAGGAAAAGGTGCTAGGTTTGCAAACCATCTGATGATGTCAAAACAAGCATGACTTCATTTGCACAAAGCACAGTCTGATAACATGTCTTTCATGTGCAGTGTTGAGGACAAAACTAAAGCATCTAGTTCATTTACATATAGATTCATTTTAGTGGTGTTTCTGATTTTATTCATTGCACGGTGTTTACTATCACAACATGATGACACATTACTTGTGAGCTGTGGAGTTTCACATGCACTGTATTCATGTTCCTAAAATCTTATTTTGTTGTTTTGTTAATTCTCGTTAAAAAAAAAGTGGTTGAATAAAGTTTACTTTCAATACAAATATTTATAACTCATTTGTCTTGATTTTACTCAGCGGGTCAATTTGACCCAGAACAGAATATGTGACCCAGAATTTGACCCAGAACAGAATATGTATGTTAAGTTCAATGATAAAGCTCACCCCTTGGGAAAAAAAAGAAAAATGGAATATTAAAGTTTTCCAAACAATCAATTTGAGGGATAATTATTGTTTTTTTTTGTATGTAGGTTTTTTCAGTGGACATAAAAAATGACCACTCATAAAAAATGTCATCATGGATCATTTATTTGAGAGAAAAAAAAACATTGCACAAATATTGATTGAAATGGTTAGTATTGGAGTTAATTATCAGATACAAAAATGTTTTGGAGGAAGGTTTTGGTTTCTGACACTATTGCATGATTAAACCCCCCCCCCTTGGTCAAACTGAACCAGGAATATTATTGCTGTACCTCAGAAACGAACGTAACAGGAGGGTTAATACAATAAAATTGCTCTGTGCTTTTGGTTTTCAAGCATAATGTTTGCAACCTGGATGGCGTTCTTCAGGAGCATTTATTTGGCCTTTTGGAGGTTTCACTGGGTGTACTCAGCTGTCCCAGTGCTCTTGTGAGGTTAACTTTCATCACTTTCAAGTTCACGCTCCCCTTTTGAGACATGATCTCTCATAGAGCTCCACAGAGTGATGGTCTTTTTATATTTCTTCATTTCCCCATTATCACATCTTGTAAAATTGTTTTTTTTTCCTTAGTGAGTGAGCAAATGTTTTTCCATCAATTATTTTGACTAATGGTTTAAATGTAAAGGGTAAAATAAATTTTTCCCTTCACTGATGTGCAGGAATATTTTTTTTTTAATACAGAAGGTTCCTCCAATGTGTATTGAGAGTCTTTGGACAATTTATTTGAATTCGATTGGAAGCAGTTTTATTATGTTTTTGAGTTGAAAACCTAACATTAGTCTCAATTCTGCACATTTTCACATCTAAATTAAGTGAAAAGTCTGTCTGACCTTCAAAAATGTTGAGTCCCAGAGTAAGCTGAGCTTTTTCCCCTTTAAATTTTTTTAAATAAATCTATATATCACACACATATATTTAAATAACCACTGTCACTGAATTTTAAGGTGCAGTTTATTTATTGTTACAGAAAAAATGTACACATAGTGACTTAAAGGAAATGTAGTTAAGAGCACTTGGCATTGCAGTTGCAAGCCAGGTGAGCTTCGGTAGTTTTTCTCATGTCCACACTTCTGTCATAGACATTACTCTCAGAATCTGCACAAACAAGGAAAATACACCAGTGAGAAATTGCGCTGTAAATGTTTATGGATTACCCCCTTTTTATTGGAAAAAAAAAAACTCACCAGATGACCAGCAGTTGAAACCAACAGTGACGAGGGTGGTCTTGATTGGCAAGCATCCAGGCAGACAGCGAGGTACAGGCTCAACAGAGGAGCATGTGGAGTCCTCACCATGAATGGTCAATTCTTTTTCCAGCTGCACAGATTCAAGCTTCAGACGGCACTCTGCAAGAGGACAATGTTGTTAAGTCAGTTTTTAAAGAAGGCAACGCACAATTAATTTACGTGCAAAACTTCTAGATATATATTGAGCTTTACCAGATGCATCCCTGCAGCTTTCAACAGGCAGAATCCAGGAGTGAGCAAAGCTGACTGAGTTCTTAGCCACGCGTCCGTTGGGAGTGTGGTACTCCTGTCTGATTTCTCCATCAGCCTTTCCACAAAGTCCATAGGTCTTTCCTCTCATCCAGTCAGCAATTTTGATCTGCAATGCAACATCGGGACATTAGAAAACAGAAATTTCAACTACATTTGAGGTTTCTCTAAAACCTCTCTTGTAATCTTTTAGAGTATGCAAGAAAAAGTTAATAATAAACAGTATTTTTTATTTTTTTACCCTCCATGTCTTTCTGTCAAAGTAGACTTCTTGGAGACCATGTTTAGGTGCAAATACAACAAGGCCCTCTTCACTCCGTCTGATCTCAATGGAAGCTGTAACAGTTTGATGATGCAGTAATTTAAGAAAATGTAACAACACTCAGAAATACAGAGTGAAATTATCAGGTGTAACTGTAGTTTGTAGATATTTGTGTGATACTAAATAAAACAGTAAAGACTGTTCGTAGTAACCTGTTGGGTGGCGGTAAGGCAGGCTGGTGAGGGGAATTTCCATTTCGTTGACCTTCACAACGATGTTGTTGTCCCTTGGATACATGTCGATGTCACTAAAAGCATAAAAGTGAAAACGCTGTTTATTTTGGGTTCTTGATCGTCCTTTGTATGAAGACTAAAGCTGTCTTCTAGTTTTCCCTGGAAACTTACATCTCAGAAATCTTGACATTGATATGGTGTTGCTCTGTAGAATCTTTCCTCAGAAGAACCATAAACTTCAGTTCATCAGTGCAGTCCTGTGCGACAACCTGGTAGCAAGAGGAAGGCATCTTGATCTTGAAGCTCCTGTTGTTGAATGTATAGAGTGTGTCTTCAACCAATCTGCATTCAGCTGGAAAGAGTAAGAAAACACACTTAGTCTGAATTTGCCAGACAAAGGTATCTGTACTTATGAAAGAAACATTTGGCGTTACCTGCGGCAGCCTTTGAAACCATGAAGTGGATCTTGTCAATGACTTTATCAAATGGGCTGAGACCTTTGATCTCTTCAATGGGCATAGACATGGGAAGGCGCACAGTGACATTGTAGACAGATTTCTGCAAGAAGAGTTCATTTCAATTATAAAAACACTCAGAATATTAATGACACTATCTATTTGGAGAACAAAGTCTCATCCTTTTCATACCATTGGAGTTTTCACAATAAAGTCAACTCTCCTGTCAGAAGTGGCAACTGCAATGACTGAGATTTTCCTGGTGCTGTTTGCTCTCTTTGTGTGAATCAAGTTTGACAGTACTTTAGAACGGACATATTTGTTGACCCTGGAAGGAAATGAAAAGAATCTCAGAAACTGTACAAAAATTTCTGACATGGAGTCCTATGTGATGTAGAGTTTCTTACATCTTTCCATAACGTTTCAGGGCAGAGGGCAGTCTGTCCCAGGATGCTCTGAGGCGAGCTGCCGGGCTTGAAGAAACAAGACCAGTCTCTGCTGTAGCATTGGCGCGATATCTCTTGCATTGTTCGCCCCAGGAAATCCTAGTCTGTTGACAAACAACATTACATTAGAATAAGTCACCTATGGTTGCTGATAGACTTTTATTATGTATCTCGTATGTAGGGCCTTACTGTAACTTTGTACTTGCTCAACACAACTCCATCAGCACAGAGCCTCCAGTTGCTATCAGAAGACAGGTTGGAGACAATGATCTGAAGTCTGGCATTTGGCTTGTCAAGGTAGGCAGCAAGTTGGTATCCCAAAATCCTCTTGTCAGCTTTGACAGCACGGACGATCAATGCCAGAACAGCTTCCTCTTCCCTGAGGAATTTTTTCTGTGGTGACACTCAGTGTTAAATGTGGTAGATTCACACTTAAAACTAATCAAAACATAAATAACACATCTTATGTGCTTATTAATTTTTCTGATGACCAAATTTCACCTCATTATAGATGGCCTCAAAGCTGGAGGAAGTGCTCCTGCTTCTGGAAGCTGATTTGGAGGGAGACTCCTTTCTATGTGACCTCACGAACTTCTCAGTCACTTGCTGTAAAGAACAAACATTTCTGTCAGATTTCCCACATGCTATAGTGGTGTGTTAATACACTTTCCTGCAAGATCAAGATGAAGATATTTACCTTAGAGCGAGAGGCGCTGGAGCGAGAAGAGCTTGAACTGCCGCTGAAGAGAGATGCGATGCTTGATGCAGAGCTGGTCCTGTCTGAACTGCTGCTGGATCTTGATGCTCTGCCACTCCTGCTTCTGCGGCTGCTGCTACTGCTGCTGCTGCTNCTGCTACTGCTACTCCTTCTCCTGTTGTTGTCACGGGCTGCAAGATTGATCTTACGGCTGGAGCGGGATGAAGAGCTGGAGGAGGTCTTAGAGGAACTGCTGGAAGAGCTGCTTGAGCTAGAGGAGGAAGATGAGGAGCTGTTCCTTCTTGAAGACAGGATTTTGCCGAGCTTCATCAGGACTGGTCCTCCTTCCTCTGTGGTTTCTTCTTCATTCAGGTTGATTCGCTTAACAAGCTTCTCTGCAGCATTTGGTCCAACTTTAACCTCCATCTCCAATCTCTCAACAACTTCACCTTCAACTTAAATTAAAAGATAGTCATTAATATATTTTGTGTACAACATGCTTCGATGGAATACTCAAGTGTGATTTCTCCTGTGCTTACTTGGTGTCACAGAGAAAGAGAAGTTGTGGCGGCCAACAAGTTTGTACAAGAGACCATCTTGGATGTAGGCAGCATTTTCACTGGCAAACCTGAAACAGGCCCTCAGTCCAACACCTTTGTTCTTAGCGCAGTACCTCTTGGCAAATGCTCGAATCTTATGTTGACGAATGGACTTGACATATTTTGCTTCCTCTGGAAGGAGCTCAGAGGATGAGAGCTGTAAGAGAAGTAAGACGCAATCAGAATTTAATTGCAAATGTAACGGTAGCTGTGAAGGCTAAGTTAAATTTACCAGGCTGTCAGCATAGGAAGCTCTCTCAGATGATTTCATTGGTCTTGAGGGCAATACTTTGGTAGGGAAGAGGTAGGTAACTCTCTCACTAGGAAGTTCCTCGATATTTCTTGACCCAGCAAAAGTCGTCACACTGTTGAAGAGAAAATAAACAAATTCAGCTGGACTGCAAGTATAGTGATAGAGATTAAATTAAATTAATCCAAGTGCTTACTTCACAAATGTGATGTTTTCAGGCACTTCAACTGGAAGAGCTTCAATCTTAAAGTCTCCTTCTTTGATGTTGAGTCTTGCAGCAATTTTGGCTGGCATAACAGAGTGGACCTTGGCGTTTGCTATCACAAAAGCCTGGAAAACGTCAGTGTTGAGTCCCATAACTGCAAATGTGCTCATGGAAACACTGGAAAAAAAGAGAAAGGTTTTCAGGTTTATTTTTGATCACATTAATCGTTTTATGGTGAATTTCATGTAGTGTATGACAGTGGCCACTTACACTGGTCTAACCTCAGCCTCGAGTTGAATGTCTGTCTCCAGGAGCTTGTTGAGGGGGAAATCTTCTGGCAGGCGTGGCGATGTGTTTGGCCTGACTAAGAAAACAGAAAAACTCTTGACTTTTCCTGTTGCTTAAAACTGATCACAAGATTTTCTTTTGCTTTGAATAAGGAAGTCATATTTAAATGAGACTATATCTTAATATGCTTACACTGTAAAAACACAAACTCTTCCCAAGTATTTTTGTCTGGTTTCTTGCTGAAAGATTACCTGTAAATTAGTTTTGTTTTATTTCAAGATATTAGCAATAGAAACTTGAAAAAAAAAAACTTTTTGTATTTTTGCAGTGTAATCATCTGTCCTCATGTCATCTCCACCTCTCGATATGAAGTTAGACTGCAAACCCTAAAGAGAAATTCATTCTAAATAGTGTTTTACTCACTTTTAACAGAAGCTGCAGCCACAGCAGCACTGAACAGACCAAGCTCCATCGGGAGACCAGCGACAGTTGGAAGAATGCGTCTCACCTCAGCAGCCAGCACAGGCTTAGCATACTTGAAGTTGGTGCCAGACACGAGTAGAGCCTTAAGAACCTCTCTTCCATATTCCTGAACGGATACGTCATTGGCATACTGTAAAGAAGGAGTATATAGTTTATGTTATGTATGAAAAAACTTGATTTTCCTTGAGCTCAGTTGATTGTTGTCGCTAGTACCTTAACAACCTGGTCGATCATGGGTTTGTCGATCTTAGCAAAGGCAATCTCCTGTCCAAAGAGCTTGACATAGATCGAAGCCAGGGGTTTGTCGGTGGGCAGGGATCTCCATTCTGATAGCTGTGGAGAGAAAAACAGTCATGCTTTTTTTGTCATGTTGGAGTGTGTAATATTTCTTCTTTTGATTGGTGCTTACAGCCTTTATGACACGCTTCATTTTAGTGATCCTGTCAGTGTTTTCAGCGAGAGAAGGGTTTTTCATAAGCATCTCCTGCAGTCCATCAACAGTGGCTCCGATCTGTAGAAAAAACAAGAGCATTAATAACAACACTTCTGCTATATGTTTTTGAACATGTGTTTGTATTTTCAATGACCTCCAGGGCCTCTGCAGTTGCTCCAGCGACGAAGGCTCTGGTCTTTGCAACAGCAGTGTTTGGCAAAATATTTGCAGCATCATTGATGTAAAAGGCAGTTGCAGCAGCACCAAGCATCAAGGAGCCTGTTATAGATATTAATAAACAGGTTAGCTAATACTTCAGTAAAAATAGATCTCATCTTCTCTTTATGTTGTCTCACTGTTGTAGATGTCCACATGAACAGCTTTGCTATAACGCAGGCTCAGTCTGTCCAACTTTGGGCTCAACAGTTTCATGGCAATGTTGCAAGCAGCGGCACTGCAATAGGAGCATTAAACTGGTGACTTAGCATAATTTTTTAGGACTTAATGATAATTCAGGAAGACACAATGTCCTTACACATCAGGATGAACGGTTGCATGGTACCTACTCAGCGACTTCATGTGAGAGTAAGTGAAGCTGGCCACCTGCAAATTCTCCTCTGTTTTCACAGAGTTGGCAACAGTGCTCACCACACCCATGCATGGACTTGTCTCGAAGAGAACAATGCAGGAAAGCATACGGAGCTTTGGGTGGAGAGCCTTGTCCATGTAGAGCTGGAGAGCCAGTTCCTGGACCTAATTCAGAGAAGAAATATTAACTTCTAATGCACCTCTGTGGATAGACAAAAACACTTTTAAACACTTCATATTTGAACCAACCAGTCTGGACTCCTTCTTTGCAATGTTCCTCAAAGCCATGATGGCTTCAACATGAACTCTCATTGGCAGAGATGCAGCAGCAGTGCCATGGATGGGCATGACCTTAGTGAGAGACTTGAAGCTAGATGGATGTCCAGCATTTCCCAAAACCTTTACGTACAGGACAATGTTGTCTTCCTCATTCTTGGCAACTGCATTTGAAAGTCGTTCTTGAATAGGCTGTTGACAGAAATGAGTAATTAATGAAATAATTCAGTTCTACCAGTTTTCCTCAGAATGAAGCAAAATGGAATTTATGTGGTTAAATTACTACCTTGAGAAGTTCAGCTGGACAGGGTGCTGTCTCATTACAATATTTGTAAACCATTGTACCGTAACCAAGGAAGACAACCTCACGCAGAAGTGGATTTTTCTCTACTTTGTCGTTCGCTAACAGGTCCTTCAAAAGTGGAAAAACAGTCGTATTGTATCCATTCATTCTTTCTTATTAATAGAATGAGTTATTCACAAATGCAGATTACCAACCTCGAACAGCTTGATAACCTCGGGGTCAGCAGTCACCATGTGCACAGCTGCAACCAATGCTTGAGCTGCCTCAGCAGTGCTCATTTCCTCAGCCATGAACTTCTCTTTGATGAATCTAAAAGCAGCTGGAGTGCCAGCAACAGGGATGGTATCCAAGAACCAGTGTCTGGAAAGGCAAAACGAAATGAAGTTAGAAAAAAAAAGTTCATTAATGCATCTATTTATTGTGCAAGTTCTGTTCGGCCACTGATATGAACCTGTGAGGGGACATCTTTTTGTACTGGTTCCAGTACATTTCCAAATCTTCGTAGCGAGCAAGACGGAGGAGCTGTACCAGTTCCAAAAACTTCATAGGTGCATTTTCATGAAGATTCTCCACGTTGATGGTGGCAAGCTGATTTATGACCTCTGCAGTCTAATATCACACGATCATCACCATTTGAGGCCAGTAAGTATTCACATTATTTAATAATCCTTACAAAGCAGTCTAAACCATACCTGGGCCTTTGCATTGCTGATCTTGACAAGCTTAATGGGTGTCTGAAGAAGTTCGTTGGAGAACTCGTACTTGATAGATCCACGGTGACTATATGCAGCGTTGATAGGTGGAATGGGGTCTTTCTGAATCTCAAGGAACTCAAAGGACTGCCTTTAAAACAAGGTGTAAATATGTTAGGTTGATGTCAATGTCAAATGTATTTATAAAGCACTTTCAAAACAGCTGAAGCTGCATCAAATGCTGTATAGAAGTCAATAAATATACTATTTCTAATAAAAGAAAATAAGCATAAAATAACTTACAACAATTAGAATAAATCATAAAGGCTTAAGTGCCAGCCTCTTTGGAGGTTAAACTAAAACCTAATATCACCTCCATTTTGTTAGTAATCCTTGACATACTTGGTCCTCATTTGAGTTGCTCCATTATCCTCAGAGAAAGGCAAGAACTGGATCAGCTCATTAACTTCTGCTTTCAGCATCATGACGGCACGAGCGACTGGTTTCAAGATGTAATTGAATGTTGTGACACCTCTCAGGTTTTTGGTTTCCTGTCAAAAACAAGTCATGGGTTAAATGCAAAGTTTAGCTTTGAACAATCTTCATTGGAACACAATGGGTTTACTTTTACCTCCTGGCATCTTTCACACTTCTCAGTGTATGCCAATCCCATGTCCTTAATGAGTCTTTCCTGGCAGTTGTTCAGGTCCCTGGACTTGATTAGATGGATGTTCTCATTACGTGGATCTTCACTAATGGAGTAGAGGGTCTTGCACACACCCTGAGTTCCAACCTGTGGAGAACAGACGATGTTTTAGACTAAAGTTTTATGACTGCTGGTAAATAAATTCTTAAATAGGCTACCATTTGCCTCTTTTACAAACCTCCTGCAAGTCAAAGACATTGTCGATCTTCTTGATGTTCAGCTGGAGAATATTCAGAATGCCTCTGTGGATGTTCAGCACCACAGTCGAAACCCCTTGAGGAGCAAAGATTTTACCAACAACACCATTGGTGTATTCGAACTTGATGGGGATCGCAAACTGAGGTGCCAGGGCTGCCGTCAACTTGGTTGCTGGGATTGCTGAGTCGTTTGGCCAAATACCATTGTACTCAAAGAACTCAGGTTGCGCAAGCTGTGATTTAAGTAAAATATGTTGGTTAGGTATTTGGAAAGGTAAATGATTGCTGTTGCTTGTTGATTTATTGTTACCTTCAGCATTAAATTATTTTGGTCAGCTCGGCTGATGAGAAGTTTGGAGCTGATTTTCAGTCCAGCTCTTGCCAAACCTTCCTCAGGAAGACCGCTGAGGAGTAATGCTTCATACTTATACACGTAGGTCTTGCCGGCAGCAAATTCAAGGGCTGAGAACACAATTTTGCACAGTAAGAATAGTGCATGACATATGTATGGTATTGTTAGAACTATAAGTCAGAGAATGTGGTCAAATTCACCTACAAAAGCTTAGCTATGTTAATTTTGAATCATTTTGTTCACGTTCA
>CAEGAD010102234.1:0-11531 GCA_903067055.1 Poeciliopsis paucimaculata
TTACTGGGAGGTACTGGGCTTACTGGGAGGTACTGGGGGTTACTGGGAGGTACTGGGCTTACTGGGAGGTACTGGGGGTTACTGGGAGGTACTGGGCTTACTGGGAGGTACTGGGAGGTACTGGGCTTACTGGGAGGTACTGGGCTTACTGGGAGGTACTGGGGGTTACTGGGAGGTACTGGGCTTACTGGGAGGTACTGGGGCTTACTGGGAGGTACTGGGCTTACTGGGAGGTACTGGGGGTTACTGGGAGGTACTGGGCTTACTGGGAGGTTCTGGGGGTCACTGGGAGGTACTGGGCTTACTGGGAGGTACTGGGGGTTACTGGGAGGTACTGGGAGGTACTGGGGGTCACTGGGAGGTACTGGGAGGTACTGGGGGTCACTGGGAGGTACTGGGAGGTACTGGGGGTCACTGGGAGGTACTGGGGGTCACTGGGAGGTACTGAAAGTTGTACTGGTGTTTACTGGTAGTTGTGGTGTTTATTTGAAAGTGTGGTCAGCCTGCATGTTCAGCTGCAGTTCCTCTTTAAATGCTCGGCTTGTTGACCAACTTCCCTCTTTTACCAAACGGCGTTTTGACAGAAAGTTGTTCCTCAAACTGCTGAGATTAAGAAACGCTGAAAAAAATGATGAACCATGAAGGTTGGCTGACGAGACGCGCAGCAGATACTCGGAGATATTATTGTTATTATTGTTGTTGCTTTAGGGTTTCATGAAACCAACTCATATATTCAGATCTGAACTGCAGCTGCAGCTCCGGGTTTCCAATAAGCAGAAACACAAAACTACTGCTGTTATGATACCGGACCAGAACCACAGAACCAAGCAATTACTCTCTAGGAAGAGCAAAAAGTATTTGGTAAAACGTCTACTAAAGTATTAGTTGTTCAATATTTAAAAATGACAAAATGAGACAGACAAAAATATAAAGTATAAAGTAGAAACTTAATGTCAAAAATGAATAAAAACTTAGAAGCTTAAACAAAACCTCCAGGATGTGATTCTGGTTAAACATGTTTGTTTTCATTCAGTGGAAATTTTACTACAGTGAAAAAACCCTTCAAAATAAAATGACTAAAGTAAAAGCAAAAAGTGCAGAGCAGAAAAAAATCAACTAAAAGTCATAAAAATAGTAAACTGACAAGTTAGAACCAATCTGAGGATAAGTAGAGACTGACTCTTCATCATCACCATCATCATCATCATCGGTGGCTTCTGAGCAAACTGATGGGAAAGTTAAAAAAAGAACTGAAGAGGAAACGTTTCTCTGACTGAGCAACCAGCGGTTGCTTTCACAACGTTTAGCAACACTGGAAAGCTGCCAGGTTGCCCCATCCCCAAGCAGCAACCACAGAGCGTTGCTGGGGAAGCGTTGCTCACCGTCTCGTTGCTCCTGATGGGGTTGAGGAAGGACGCGTTGTCGTCGTTGCCAATGTCAGACAGAACAAAGGGCAGGAGGTCAACGCTGCGGTTCAGCTGGGCGTCCATGAAGAACTCAAAGTTGAACAAGTGAGCAATGATGTGGACGGCTGCAACAGAGCAACGTTCAGCAACAGAGCAACGTTCAGCAACAGAGCAACGTTCAGCAACAGAACAACAGCAGCTCTGATCTGAGGATTGAAACGGCTGAAAGCAGGAAGTGCCTTTGGCTCAGTGAACCTGGTGACTCTCCTGTTTTCCTTGGCAACATGAATAGAAATCTGTATTTACGATGAAGTGAAATAAAGAACTCTAGAATGAAGAGTAAAACTAAACAGATTAATCAGAAGAAGAGAAATAATCCTGCAGGAGTTTCTCTGACCGGTGTGGAAGGCGATCATGTAGGCCACCAGCTTGTGAAACGTCAGGTTCCGGTCCAGCTGCCGCGCCGCGGTTCGGCTGCAGCACTGCGGAGACACAGAGGGTCCGATGAGAACCGAACCGAGCCGAGCCGGTTACCTGGGCCGGTTCCCACCTGGATGGATCCTCGCAGCAGCGACAGCAGGTTCCTGCAGACCGGCAGCAGGATCAGCATGCAGTTAAAGTTCAGGCAGGCGGCCGGAGCTCTGGCCCAGGACAGGGCGTGCTGCGGAGGAGCAAAGGCACGGCGGAGGCAGCGTCATGCCCGGGATCTGAGCCCAGTTTGTCACACACATTAGAACCCTTTTTCTACACTTTTACTAAAAGAGGAAGAAACCTGAAGGTCTGCAGGTGGAGCAGCTGCAGCTTGAGAGGAACTGAGACTGAAGCTCGTCATGGTTCAGAAATAACTAAGACAAGAACTGTGACCCCTGACCCCTGACCCAGTCGGTCCGGACTCACCCCCAGCAGAACCCGGGTGTAGAACCAGCGGTCCACCAGGAAGGCCATGTAGAAATGGACAAACAGGAACCCATTGATTCCCAGCCAGACCAGCTGCAATCAGTAAAGAAATGAAGAATATTCCACGGGTCCAAACGGGCCGGGCGGTTCCGCTCACATAAAACATTCAGATCAATGGATAACAAGTTATAAATCTGACGGCCGTCTAAATGAATGTTTTGATTGTTTATTCTATGTTACATGACTTTGTGTTTTTCTGTTTGTTATGATGTAAAACACTTTGAAACGCCTTGCTGCTGAAATGTGCTATACAGATAAAATGTGATTGATTGATTGATTCAACTAGGACAATATGATACTTTTAATAGTTTAAAACTATCATAGTTTTTTAAACTATTAAAAAATATAGTAGTTTAACAATATCAACCCTTATTTTGATAGTTTGTATCAAACTATTCAAAGCGATGATCTTTATAATCAATCATCACTTTGATGATCAATAATCCAGTTTTACTCACGATGACGAAGACGGACAGACCCTCGTTGGCCACCAAGTTCCCCATGGCGACTGAGGAAGAGGAGGGAGGAAGGCTGCTTTATACCGCCGCTGGCTCGCTCAAACAGGAAGTGGCTCACTCTGAAACAGGAAGTAGCTGCTTCCTTTAGCGGAGGCTTTATAAATGAAAACTTTTTATTCCACATAAAACCAATGAAAGCAGAACCTGCTGCAGAACCTGCTGCAGAACCTGCTGCAGAACCTGCTGCAGAACCGCCTCCTGCTGCGCAGGTTTTCCCCCAACAGGGGGCAGCAGAGCCCCAACCCCAGCCTGCGCCCTCAACTGGCCTAGTCAAAGCCTCCCTGGTGCGGCCACGCTAAGCAGACGCTCTCTGCTTGACTCGCTGCAGACCGGTTACCGCGGCAACCAGGAGTCCTTCAGAGGAGTAACTGGATCAGAACCTTATCTGGATCAGAACCAGTGGCTGACTGGGTCAACCCGCCTTCCATCAGAACCTGCAGGTCAAACTGGTCCAGTCAAAGTAAAGCTTCAGTAAAAACTAATGTGAGTCCAGAGGAAGGTACTGTCAGTGCCGGACCGGGTCCAAACTGTCGGCGGTTGGGTGGCGGTTCTGGGAGGAAGTGATGTCAACACTGAGCTGCAGGACAGGAAGTGGATCCTTTCTAAAGCAGAACGCTGCCTGGATGCCGGTCCGGACCAGAACCAACCAGAACCAGAACCGGAACATGATGCTGCTGCCTGGAACCTCTGAACATCTGGGCTGCATATTGATCACCTGATCGATCAGCTGATCTGAGTTGATCTGACCTGAAGGGTCTTGTTGTCTCCAGTCTGAGGTTAAACCATCATTACTGATTTATTGATCAGTTGAAGTTCTGTGATGAAACCATTCAGTCAGTGAAACCGGGTCATCTGGATTTAATAATCTTGAATCTTCCGGTGGATTACGGCCCATCAGGTCGCCTCTGATTGGTTCTGGTTTAGCTGTCATGATGACATCATAAGGCCTCAGAACCATGGAAACCACAAATGGCGCCGCGGCAACCAGGATGTATCATCTCCTGCTGCTTGTTCTGAACAAACAGTTTATCTAAAACCAGACAGTGGAGCGCTAAGCTAGCGCTAGCTGCTAATGCTCTATGTTAGCAGCAAAGCTAATGAAGCCGTTTCCAGCTGAAACCAGATGTTTACATATGCTACGGCTTCTAGCATCTAATCTGACATCTTTCCTATGCTTCTTGGTGATGTCATAGCTTTCTAAGCTTCTGATTGGTCAATTAGCAACAATTCAAATCTGCTGCTTCCTAATGTAACAGCGGCTGAGCTAACAGCAGCTAACAACAGCTAACAGCAGGTGAGCTAAGAGCGGCTGAGCTAACAGCAGGTTAGCAGCTCACCTGCTGGAACCAGTTCTGGTCCTGCTGAGGTTCTGGTCCAGAACCAGTGAGTGTGTTGAGGGTGGTCGGTATGTTGGAACGTCCAGCTGTGTTCACTGAGTGGTTCAGGTTGGTCTGAGAAGCAGACTGAAGGTCAACCCAAATTGACCCACTCCGGTCCTTGGCCCGCTTCAGGTGAAGGTCCACAGGTCGAAGGTGAGGTCGGGGCGGAGCCACTGATGTGGTCCATTGATTGGAGGACAGAAAACCCTTCCTGCCTGAGACAAGAAGGAGACATGCTAACATGCTAACAGTCGAGCTGTCCAATTGGCATGTTGGGTGTTTGGGTTTAGTCCTGCCTTCCCAGTGATCCCAGTGAGGCTAACTGGTTATGGAAACAGCCTCCTGAACCGCAGCGTAGCTAACCCAACCGGGCAGCCATGTTGGGTTCTGGAGGAAGCTGGACCGGCTCGGTGCCGCCGGCCATTTCATTCACTTTGGAGGTTTTAATCTGTTCAATCTATCTCTAGATCTTCATTATTACAGATCTGCATCATTTCCATGCTGCCCTCTGCAGGCCAGCGGTGGAACAGCAGCTGAACCTTCCAGCTCGGTTAGCATTAGCTCGGTTAGCGTTAGCTCGGTTAGCATTAGCTCGGTTAGCATTAGCTTTCGGTAACAAAATGTCCAGATCTGTTCAAAACAGAAATGATCCTTGGAGGTTTGATGTTGTTGTTCATCACGTGGTAAATAATGACGGGAACGTTTCATTGACGCCCCGCCCCCGCCTCATTTGGGCTGTGACGTCACGGGCCGAAGCCACGAGTTATGGAGGTTTAAATGTTTCTCTTTCAGCCAGGAGGAGCAGAGGAAGAGGAGCAGACCTGATCTGGTTCTGCTGAGGTTCTGCTGAACCAGATCAGCAGAACCTGATCTGCTGGTTCTTATCAGGCCGCCGCTTATCGGGGCACGGAGGGGCGGGGCTCCCGCTGGAGCCGGCGGATGACGCGGGGTCAGGTGGAGGCAAAGCTCCTTAGCGCGGGGGAGCTGGGCTCAGAAAGCAGCAGCAGCACCGACAGAGGGACCGGACCCGAGCGGAGCGGCGGGCGGCGCCAGCCCGGACAGCAGCCTCTCCACGCGGCTTCAGCAGCTCCAGGTAAGGCCGCCGCTCAGGTGCGGCTCCAAACATTGAACGTGATTATTGAGTTTGAACTCCAGCAGATGGAAGGAAAGATTTTCTGTCCCGCTGCAGGATCCAGATTCAAACTAAAACTAGAGCTGAGTTTCTGACAGATGTTACAGGAAGCTGCTTTCACATGTTCCCTCCAGCTGCAGCAGCAGCAGCTGGACTGTCAGCTGATCTTTATTCACTTGTTGTTGTGGAAACTTGAGTCATTAGTTTCTGCAGAGGCTGAAGGCGACTGAACATTTGATTGTTTCAGAGTTTTTCTCCACGTTCTGCTCTGATATCTTTGCACATTGTCAGCTCACTGTGATCTGACCCAAACTATGAAATCCTACCATCATCGGTCCATGAACGCACCTCCAGCTGTGTTCACATGGCTGATCATCTCATTGATTTTCACAGGAAACAGGAATGTGTGCTGTCTCTTTAAGAAGTCTCTGTCCTCTGATTGGCTGACAGGAGAGCACACAAATCTGACATTATTTGTTTGAAACTATTCAAATTTCCAGTTTAACCAGAACGACTGAAAGTTTTAATGCTTTTTGGCTTTTCTGACCAACAAAGGCGTCGAGGTTAGATCCTCAGTGTGTCGGAACCAGCTGGCCGTCCAAACGGACCCTTTGAATTTATCATTACAATCGATCATTTATTGATCATTTATTGATGCTTGGAGCAGCAGGAGCCTTCCTGAAGACGCAGAAAGGTTTGGTTCTGTTGGTTCTATCCTTCCTTCCTTCCTTCCTTCCCTTCTTCCCTCCTTCCCTCCTTCCTTCCTTCCTTCATTCCTTCATTCCCTCCTTCCCTTCTTCCTTCCTTCCTTCCTTCCTTCCTTCCTTCCCTCTTTCCTTCCTTCCTTCCTTCATTCCCTCCTTCCTTCCTTCCTTTCTTCCCTCCTTCCTTCCCTTCTTCCCTCCTTCCCTCCTTCCCTTCTTTCTTCATTCCTTCCTTCCTTCCTTCCCTATTTCCTTCCTTCCTTCGTTCCCTCCTTCCTTCCTTCCTTCCTTCCTTCCTTCCTTCCTTCCTTCCTTCCTTCCCTCCTAATTCAAACTAAATCTGCTCCATGTTCTGGTGGTCAATGTTTCCGTTGTGCTGCAGCGTTGCCGCGGTTCGTTATGTAACAGCACAAAGTCAATAAATATTTGATTGGCTCTAAAAGCTTTGAGCAGAGGCATCGGAGGCGTCTGATTGGTCGATGCTGATCTCGGTTTAATCAAAGTAAAAACAGCTGAAGAAGCTTCTGATGTTCCTCTAACAGGCCGGTTCTGTTTGTCCGTCCAGAACCAGAGTCGGCTTGTTAGAACCCTAACCCCGGCCGAGTCCAAACGGACCACGAGTCTGTAGGAATCCATCTGCGGGTCGTTGCTGACCTGGTTCCACTCCTCGGTTTGGTTGCCATGGAGACGCATCCATAAATGTGAGAAAACAAGTCATTTTTACAGTGTATTGGGAAAAAGTAAAATAAATATTTATAAACATTAATAAATATTTATAAACATCAATAAATGTTTGTAAACAGTAATAGATATTAATAAACAATAATAATTATTAATAAACAATAATAATTATTTATAAACATTATTTCCCAGCCAACCGTTTGAGGAAAAGCTCCTAAAGTCGATTTTATTTTGAAACAGTTTTTTGCAGTGCGCTGCAGCACCAAAATGCTGCAGCGTGAAAATCAGAATCATGGATGAACCGATGGATAGTCTAGTCAAAACCTGAGCATTTCAGCAGGTTCTGGTCCAGTTTCTGAACAGAACCTCTGGTCCGTCGGGGGGAATCTCCCTCAGTCAAAGTTCAGCCCTCGGCCTGTGAACAGAAACGGATTTAATTTGGCTTGTTTTCCTGGTTAGCCGGTTGGTCACGCGGAACAGATAAACGGCGTTTAGAGCAGAGCGAATCGGATCTGATGAGACACGGAGGGAAATTCCCCTGGAGGTTTGGATCGCTGCGGCCTTTAATTAGGCCCTTCAGCCAGATGATTAGATGATTAGATTAGCGTCTGCGAGGCCGGCGGCGCGCTGTCAGGCTAACGTCAGAACGCTGCCGATCCGTTTATGGTGTCGGCCTCAGCGGCTCCATCCGATCCGCTTCCGTTCATTCAGGAGACGCTTTGCTTCGGCCTCTGAAAGACCAGGAGGATCATGGGAAAAAACAGCACAGCACCGTCAAGCCAGAGGCTTTAAGACGGAGACGGGCCCGTCTGACACCGAGACAGGAAGTGAGGTAAAGCTGTGGAGACGCTGGGTCGCCGCAGCATCATCAAACGACGAGGATCTGAGATCCAGCGACTAATTTCATCTGATCTCAGGACGAAGACGAAGCGTTGATGTAGATATGAGCCAAAGCAGGAAGCTAAAGACTAGCTGAACCTTTGTGCTTCGTTGTTAGCAGTGAAGCTAACAGTTTCTCTGCTGCTGCAGCCTCACGGTGCTGCTGAAGGAAACGCAGCATCAAACGGCTGGCCGCCTTCTCTTCCCGGTCCGGACCATTTTCTGCTTGCGCTCCTCCAGTTTCTACCAGGAAGCAGCAGACGCTGTTGGCAGCAGACGCTGTTAGCAGCAGCAGACGACTCTGTTAGCAGCAGACGCTGTTAGCAGCAGACGCTGTTAGCAGCAGCAGACGACTCTGTTAGCAGCAGCAGACGCTGTTAGCAGCAGACGCTAACAGCCACCGGGGCTGATGGGAGTTTTTCAGCTGGAAGCAGCTTTTTCTTCCTGCTCTGCCGACATTCCTGAAGTTTCCCTGGAGGTTGAGCTCAGCGTCCTGACAGAAATAGAGCTGCTGCGTGTTCACAGTCACATGGCGCTTTAAGGGCAGTTTGCCCCCGGGGCAGTTCTTTCAGCTCAATGTGAGAAGATGTTGGGCAGATCCCTAGAGGTGGGGCAGAATGTGACAAGGCTGCACATGTTGCCCCTCCTGATGCTAACGCTAACAACGCTAACACTGAAACACCACAGAGGCCCAGAGCTTCACATGACCCAGCCCGAGCCGACTGAACGGAAACGGGTCAGAACCTCTGGACAAAAGAATCTCAGTAAAGTTTCTGTTTCCATGGAAACGGCCCCCTTGCCGTGCCTCTGGGCCTGAGCTGGACGCCACCAGGACATGATCAGAATCTGGAGGGTCAAAGGTCAGGGAGGAATCCTGGAAAACATCCACAACCTGACGGTAAAACCAGCCCACATCATCAGACCACCGTGCTGCAGTACATGACCTTTGACCTTTCCCAGAGTGACTGAGTTCATCACTGCTTTCTGATGATACCAGCAGCAGAACCATGCTCTGGGTCCAGTCCGGTCCAGTTGGGTCCGGTCCGGTCCGGTGGGCGGTTCCTCCCTGGTGAACCAGCAGTTCCTGGATCTGGTTCCTGTAGAATCTGACCTGGTTGGAAGTCGTGTTTCTGGATTAGAGCCTCTAATCTGCCTCTCAGATCCAGCAGGGATTATTCCTGGATTTGTTGCCGCAGCTCTCCAGGACGGGTCCGTTGTTGCCGCGTTGCTCTGCTGACCTCGATGTTGCTCTGTTGACGCAACACCGGCAGGCAGATGCCACACAGCAGCACGTTGATGATGCTGCAGCAGCACGCAGGAGGAGGATGGACCTCTGAGCTGCAGCTGGTCCACAGGTTGAACTGGTTGAACTGGTTCATCAGATCCACCGCGACACGCCACAGGCTTGGATTCGGTTTCCAGCAGGAGGACAGTGAAATGCCTGGCGTGACCTTTGACCCAGACACTCTGGTAGCCGCCCATCATGATTATGTTGTTTCTGGACTTACAGTCTAACTGTTGGTTTGTCTCTGGCTTTCTGTAGTGGTGGAGAACTGGGAGAACTGGGAGGACTGGGAGTATCTCCACTGGTTCAGCTCTTTCTTCTCCAGCATTTTGTGTTTTTGTGGTTCAGATTCAGACAATCTATACATGAAGATAGTGTGTGTGTGTGTGTGTGTGTGTTCCTCCCTGGCCTGTCAGGCTGCATATGCTCAGCCGTCGTTCCAGTGGATAAGAGGATTCCATCTTTCTGCCTCCCAGCTGCTCCATCTGAAGGAACCGGCTGCAGCTCAGGTTCTGGTTCAGGTCTGGTGGCTGGGTCTAATTCCTGGAACCTCATAGATTAGTGAACATTGAGGTCAGTGACCAGCTGAGTGGATTACCATGCAATGGTAGGAAACAGTAGAAATGAGCTGAAAAGCATCTTTGTTGGGCAGTAATTCCTGGAAACTGTTTTATAAATCAGGATTTGTGGAGCAGATTAAAGGTTTGTTGTGGAAATATGAAATGTCCTGATGTGAACTCTCAACTCCTCCCAAACCAACATGGCGGCATGAGCAGCCGGCAGCTAGCAGTCGGCAGCTAGCAGCCAGGAGCTAGCAACTAGCAGCCAGCAACTAGCAGCCGGCAGCTAGCAGTCGGCAGCTAGCAGCTAGCAACTAGCAACTAGCAGCCAGCAACTAGCAGCCGGCAACTAGCAGTCGGCAGCTAGCAGCCAGCAGCTAGCAACTAGCAGCCAGCAACTAGCAGCCGGCAGCTAGCAGTCGGCAGCTAGCAGCTAGCAGCTAGCAACTAGCAGCCAGCAACTAGCAGCCAGCAACTAGCAGTCGGCAGCTAGCAGCCAGCAGCTAGCAACTAGTTTTTTTTTTTTTTTTTACAGGTTCTGTGTTTCCATGTTTGAACAGAATGAAAACCGGCCCAATTAAATCCGGTTATACAGCAACATGGTGCATAAATATTAATGTTCATATTAATATTTCTGCTGCAGTCATTCCGTTCTGGTTTTCACGTCTCACACCGACACACGTTCCCATGGAAACGTTCCAGAAATAATCTCTGCTTGTTGGGTTTGCTTGGGGAGCGCTAGCGCCCCCTGTGGGACGTTCAGGCCGGAGGAGGTGGTGGTGAGTTTGAGGCTCAGAGGAAATCCGGCCGCGGATCTGAAGCTCTCTGGATGATTTCTTCTTTTGGTCCTTCAGGATCGTCAGACTTTCCCACAGCCGCGTGGAAGCGTCCTGAGCTCCGTGTGTCTGTTTCAGGTTAGCGGACGGACGGACGGCGGCAGGATGCTGTGGCTGCTGTTCTTTCTGCTTCCTCTGGGGGGCAACAGCAGTGAGGAAGGCGCTCACAAGGCCAAACTCCACAACAGTGAGTTTCCTGCTGCTACACTGCTATGCTATGCTATGCTATGCTATGCTACGCTTTGCTAAGCTAAGCTAAGCTAGCTTTTTTTTATTATGAAACACTGAACCATAATCCAAAATCACGTGGCATGTACATACATGAAGAAATCAAGATGTTACATATATAATGCAATAATAAGATACAAATATATATAGATACGTACATACATGTACATATATATAAAATAAAACTATTGGTCAGACATGAAACAGAAGGAGAGCAGAACAAACACAAACATGAACTTTAGTTCTCAAATGAAGTCAGGTCGTTCTCGGAGTCCAACTGTTGCATTTCCTGCTTGTTTTCATCAGATTTAAGGTTCTGAAGAGGCTTAAGGACTGGACTTTATGTGGACTGGACTTTATGTGGACTGGACTTTATATGGACTGGACTTTATGTGGACTGGACTTTATGTGGACTGGACTTTATGTGGACTGGACTTTATGTGACCTGGACTTTATATGGACTGGACTTTATGTGGACTGGACTTCATGTGGACTGGACTTTATGTGGACTGGACTTTATATGGACTGGACTTTATATGGACTGGACTTTATGTGGACTGGACTTTATGTGGACTGGACTTTATGTGGACTGGACTTTATGTGACCTGGACTTTATATGGACTGGACTTTATATGGACTGGACTTTATATGGACTGGACTTTATGTGGACTGGACTTTATATGGACTGGACTTTATGTGACCTGGACTTTATATGGACTGGACTTTATGTGACCTGGACTTTATATGGACTGGACTTTATATGGACTGGACTTTATGTGGACTGGACTTTATGTGACCTGGACTTTATATGGACTGGACTTTATGTGGACTGGACTTCATGTGGACTGGACTTTATGTGGACTGGACTTTATATGGACTGGACTTTATATGGACTGGACTTTATGTGGACTGGACTTTATGTGGACTGGACTTTATGTGACCTGGACTTTATATGGACTGGACTTT
>CAEGAD010102240.1:0-17818 GCA_903067055.1 Poeciliopsis paucimaculata
ACATGTCTCTGAAATTCCAAGCAAAAACTTAGAATTTATTTTCAGAAAATGAGAAAAGGTCAAAATAATAAAAAAAAGATGCACTGCTTTCAGACCTTGAATAATGCAGAGAAAACAAGTTTAGATTCATTTAGAAATCAATATTTGGTGGAATAACCAGGAGGTTTGCAATGGGGTTCAGTGCAGAGGTCTCTTAATAACTACATACAGGTCTGGAAAAAATTTACAGTTTTAGTTGGACAAAACTATAAAAATTTTTATGTGAATGTATGTAAATAAGCAGTGACGTTTAGAAAAATGACCCAACAAATCACTTCTCTTGGTCCTTAGCCCTGCTGGGGGCTGAGGCCCCCTAAAGGTCAGATCTTAGAATCGCCTCTGGTGTCATGTAAGTAATTAAAAATTATGCTAATCAGCGCTGCCTCGAAATGATGAAGCATGTGATGTTTACATGTTGGTACGGGGGCCTAATTAAAATTTTTTGATTGATAAAGAAAATATTTTAGCACAAATGTTTCTTTCTTCTTTTTTTAAGTTTTTTTTTTCAAGAGTTTAGGCCACATAAAAAAGCACTGGTGTTTGACAAGCCTCGAGTTTGACAATATTTAAGTCTTCAGTGCATCACTGCAGGGATTTAAAAAGTGAATATTTGGTTAATTTTACCTTTTAAGTATCAGGAGTCTCCAGTTTTTGGTTAATTTGACTCTTCAGCAGGAAGTCATCAAGTCTGGTGGAGGCAGCGAGTCGTTCATTGGATGCAGGTGTGTTGATGTTGCACCTAAAAGTTCAACATGGAAAAGAAAAGATTGTAAAGATTAAATCTGTTTATAAACTCAACAATTTGTCGCAAAACTGTTGAAATTGTTGAAATTTGGATATCATTTATAAATTTCTTTCTTTAGCCTTAAGAAACATGCAAAAATAATTCTATTGTAACGATAAGTGAAAAATATTTTAATAAAACCAATTAACTTCATTTTTATACAGAGAAAATCTTTTAAAATATTTCAATTGCACTGAAAGCTAGTGGATGGCAGTTCAATTCCCATCATGAAGGTTGTGATCACTGAGATTACAAAACATTTAGCTTTCTGAAATGTTCGTGAAGACTAAACTGTTAAAATAAAGAGTTTTGTTTTCTATATCAATTGTTTTTGAAATTTTTTTATTTATATTTTAATAAGAAATATATTGTTTGAGCCAGATCACTCAGATAACTGTTAAGGATTTGTGATAAATAAGTTTATTTTATGTGTAAATTTCAATCAGGAATGTCAGTTTGTTGAATTTAATCCAAATCCTTATGTTCAATAATTATCAGCATTCATCTACTTTAAAATCAATGCTGTTAAAGTGAATGTAAACTTCTGAATTTGAGAAAATCTGATTTTCATCCATTTCACCTTACATTAGAAAATACATAACTATTAGTTATGAACTTTATATTCTTCAGATTTATGTTTTGGTTTCAGTCTTACTTTTAAATGTAAATATTGAAGTGAAAGTATGCGACACAGAAAGCAGCTGAGATTCAATGTTGATATTTTTATCTGCAGTTTTATTTTCTCTTAATACCAGAATGTGGCAGGTAAGTGCAGCTGTTCTAAATATACAAACCAAATACTGACCCACTCTAATTAAACTACTTTTTTGATTAAATAATTGGAAAATTAAATGCGTTATGTTAACAGGAGCAGTTGCAATAATTTAAGTGTGTAGCAATTTAATATACAGATGAATTCACGTAGAAGAAAATTCAGATCATGTAAATTGGCGGTTCCTATTTGTGGATTTCAGTGTGTAATTCCAGCTTGTGGCCACACGAGGGCAGTAGAACGACTGCGTTTATGGCAAAGAGAAAAATACAACTTTTAAAGCAGATCAGTGCGACTTATGCCATCTGGTGGAGATAGAAGGTAACTACAGCTGTAATTAAGGCAGACCAGATGGATTTCTGCCCTTTGGTCCCTTTAAGGGTAACTACAGCGGTAATTAAGAAATAATAAATAATTAAAAAATTTTTATAGTAGAGATGGTAGAGTGCAGAAATCATAACATGGAAATTATGTTTTGACTAAAAGAAAAATAAAACAATTTAGCTGTGATAAAGATTTGCATTGTTCTTAAAGCAGAACACGGCACATGCTGCCATGTGGTGGACGCACAAGGTAACCACAGTATTAATTAAACCTGATCCTACATTGAATCTATTAAAAAGTTCAAATTATGTTAATATTTGAATATTTAAAGAGAGAAAATCTCATAAAAGTAGTTTCTGGAGGTTTTATTGAGTTCTCTACAAGAGTGCAGCAAATCCTTCTAATCAAACACAGGGGAAAAAGATTATTAATAACTTTATTGAATCACCATAAGCCAGGAACCAATATTTTAACATAATTACTAAATAACAACATGATAAATAAATCAGATACAGCAAATCTATCTGAGGTCTGGTTTGTATTTTGTGGAAAAAGGAAATTGCACAGTGAAATTATTCAAAAATAAAAAAAGACTGTAGAGTCTGAATAAATAAAGCATCCCAGCAATGATATTCCCTGATGTGAAAACTGCAACGTCTCTCCAAAATTCTCTAGATTCAGTGTAGATCAAAAATTATCATATAAATGTCATCAAATTGCACATCACCAGAATAACCTGAAAATAAATTACCACATGATGCAACACCTCATTTACCTTTTACATTTGTGAAATAAAGTAAACAACTCTCCCACTTATGTGTACAGAAACTTACATTTTAAGATAAACATGTCAAAAAAATCTATTTTCAGATAAAATTATTTTAAAAAACTGCATTTAAATTAGTGTTTTGGTGGAACATCCATCTGTAAACTGGCTTAGTGTCAGAAGCCACAATGTCCATCTTATGGTCCAGGCAGGAACTTCCTGTTGGTTGACAGCTGCTTCAAGAGATATCAAACTTCCTGTTGCCATTTAAAGGAGTTTTGTTGATGATGTTGTTGCTGAAGAGTCTAGAAACAAAGCAAAGCAGGGAACAGATAAAGGATCCTGGCTGATCCTTTATCCTCAAAGGATCAGCCAGGATCCTCTGAGGATAAACTCCTCCACTGATGGAGCTCTGATGAACGTTTGCTCACCTCACAGGACCAATGGAGGGGTTGATGGAGACCAATTGGAGTAACCAACCAGTGGAGGCATCAGTGATCTGATTGTGACTCAGACTGGAACACAAACAAAACACTCCACATTATGTTGGGTTCTACTGGGAACGAGATAAATCCCTACATCCATGTATTAAAAAATGGGAATTCAGTTGCATTAACCACTGCAAAAAGTCAAGCATTTGACTTTTTAGAGGAGTTGTGGACATTCAATTAAATGGTACAATAGTCTTAGTATAAAGTTTGTAAATTTATGGGAAGTATTAAAAAGCCCAAAGTTATTAAAACAACACCCCTGTGACTATAAAACATACTTGGATCAGTGTCCAGAGTTAGTTGTAATAGAGGGACAGCATCTGTTTAATGACTGGGCTTTGTGAAACTTCACTGACTGATGGCTACTCGATCTGGCTGAGTCATGGAAGAAAGAGAATGGACACAGGTTACCCCTAAAAACCAAAACGAGTCTTCTCGAGAAATCCAGCTAAATAGATTCAGTGAAAATCCTGAACAGGGTAATACGAAAGCTGGTTAGTTATTAAATTTGGCTGAAATATTACTGTATCATTTGCTCCACTTTGACTGGATTAAAACCAAGGGAACGTTTGTGTTTGGCTCCCCAGACGTAACAGTCTAGGAAACTTACTCCAGGATGTGGACTTTGTGCAGATGTGTGATGAGTTGGAGCAGCAGCTGGTCTGTCAGCTGGCAGTGACTGAGGTCCAGCTCTCTAACATCTTCACAGTAGTCCAGTAGCAGAGCCAGAGCTCCACAGAGCCTCTGATCCAGTGGCCAGTGACTCAGGTCCAGTTCTCCTCCCAGGGCTCTGCACAGGGACGTTGCCCGTCTCACTATGTCCCTCTGATTGTTCACGGCGAGCAGAGAGAGAAGCTGCACCAGGACCGTCTTATTGACTCTAACCAGGAAAAACAGACCAAAGAACATCAAGATGAAGGTCAGCAACCTTCTCCCTGCCTCGGCTTCCTCAGCTCTCTTACTAACCTGAGTCGGACTCTGTCCAGGACAGGAACCAGCAGGTCCAGCCCGCTGTCCTCCACCTCACAGTCTCTCAGGTCCAGCTGTGTGTCCCTGCTGCTGAGTCTCAGGACTGTGGAGACGGCCCTGCAGTCAGCGGCCGTCAACCTCAGAGGCTCCGTCTGATCCTCCTCTGGTAGCTCCACGCAGGAGGAGCAGGACAGATCCAACCTGTGCTGCAGAGTCCTCAGCAGGCCTGATGCTGCCCCCTGCTGGCTGTCAGAGGCAGCGCAGCAGCGGAGGAACCTCAGCAGGAGATTCCTGTCCACACTGGTGGAAACAGACAAGAAAGAAAACCAACCAGGTCATGAACAAGAAGGAGTGGTTCATGATAGGAAGGAGGCCTGAGGAGCTGGATCTGATATCTGACCTGAGATCAGAAACTGTCTGCAGCATATAAAGGATGGACTGGATTCCCTCTGCTGGGATGGAGCTCCACAGCAGCTTCAGTTTAACTCCGTCGCTGTGTCTGAGGATGAACAGCAGAGAATCGCAGTCCCTGGAGTCCAGCTCGGTGCAGTTCAGGTTGATCACATGATCCAGTGACCTTAGCAACCAGGGTATCGTGTAACTGGGGTGAGTCCTGAAGATCTCCCTGATGGAAGTCCTAACAAAGCTGGGACTGGGCCTGAAAGCAGACAGAGGATTCACCACAACACTTTGTTAGTTCCAGGAACCACAGGCTGCTGATGGAAGATCAGACCAACTAATAATTAGAAAACTAAACCTCCACCTTTGAATCACCATCCTGTGCAGGAAGGGCAGCAGCTGAGCAGCTCTCTGCTCTAAGAATCGGTTCTTCTTCAGGTTCACGGTGACGGTCTGAGCTGTCGGCTGCTGCAGCAGGAAGAGAAGAAGCTCCCAGCTCAACCTGCAGGAGCTCAGGTCTCCGCCGACCTTGTTCAAGAGGGAGAATGTCCTGTCTTGGTCCTGGACCTCGTGGAGGACAACCAGAAGCTGCTGGAGTCTCTCTTCACTCAGTCTGCAGAGATCACAGATTAAACTCTTACTGTGTTTCTGATCTGTTTACTTTCTGATCGACATGAGCAAGATGTTCACCTGAGAGTGAGAGGAGCATCGTGAAGCAGCAAACTGAACAGGCTCTGAGCGGGGAGTCCGGACTCGGTCAGGTCCAACCGTCCCACCGTCCAGAACCTCAGTAGTGACGCCAAACTGCTGCCAACCTTCAACAAGACTCTCTGTGGCTGAGCTTTGGTGGAAACCACAGAAAGCTCTTCTAGGACCAGAGGAGAGGTCACTCTGCCTCGTCTCACCCACTGAGACAGGAACAAGACCAGACTGTTGGAGAGTCTGGATCAGAGACAAGAACAGAGATGATGGACATCAAGAACTGATGGTTCAACAGCAGATAAGTACTGAGAAAGAGACATTCTTCAGGTTCCTGCCTCAGACTGTGGAGCTGGGTGGTAGATCTAAAGAGGAGAGCAGCTCCTCTGACGGACATCCGGCTGTCTGTGAGGATCAGATCCACTTTAGATCCACACAGGGGGAGAACTTTTCCCACAGAGCCGCAGGTTTTATCATTCAACTCTCCTATTAGAAAAAGTTTGAAGTTCAGAAGCTGCAGGAGAAAAACCAGCTGCTGGATCTCCTCTCTGGATCTCATTGATAGAGACGAACAAACACTCTGGAAAAACCTTGGCATACACCTGAAACAGAGAAACCATGGAAAGATAAGAAAAACAAAACTTTGTGTTATTCTAGGATAAATCCAGGAGTAATAGGTCAGAGCAGGCCTTGAACCACTCACTAAAATATACCAGTGCCACTGCATCATGTAATAAAGAAGCAATAACAGTGTAATAACTGACTTCAAAATGTAATACCACATTTTGTAATAATCAACACAAAAATCCTTACAACATCCAGTGACAGATCTTTTTTTTTTTTTTTTCAACCGTTTTCCTCATTGATATGTTTAAATTAATTACAAATATAAATACTCTATGCCTGTTTGCTCCTGGAATGTGTGTTTCTTTGAGTGATGTTTTGCAGGAAGTGACGAGCATTCTAAATTTGGAGCAGATACCAGATGGTCTGCAGCAAGGTTGATAACTGACCTGGCAGAATAAACAACGGATGGTAAAGGGTCGAAGTTTATGAACCAGAGACAGAGAACTGTACATGAGACCATGGATGCACAAGACACCTCATTGTTCTGAGGGTTCATCAGTTCCTGCATTGTTTCTACAGAAGGAAGTGAACAAGAACTCTGAACTTTGCACTCTACATTACGGCAGCCCGTAGGTGCAACACGCCTGTGACTCAAGAGAACAGAAGAAGCAGCTATGCTATGTGATTAACACAAGGTAACCGAATAGGACCGCCCTTAGGAAATAAAAAGAGGGTGAGGCAGAGCGTGCTTCAGAATGGGTAGGAAATTGTAACTGAAGCAAGTTTCTGTCCTTTCTTCTTGCACAAGTAAATCTAAAACTCATTTGTCCCTCTTTTTCTTTTCCTGTTTGAAAAGAAGAGATATACCAAACATACCTAAGCATGTTTTAAGAATTCTTAGGTAGATGAACCTGACATTAATTTGGTCCTTCGAGCCGGATCCCAAGATACCAAAGGATTCTAGCTGGCCAGGTGGAATCCAGAAAGACTGTTCGCACAGCTAAACTCCTCTGAAGGGGTTTATAGATCCTTTTCCGGGATGGGGGTCGTCCTGCCGGCTAGAATCTGACTGTTGACGGGACTCCGTGAAAGGGGAGAGACAACTGAGAACTGACAGTAAGTAAAGCTTTGCAAAGTGTGAGAGTGTCGGCCGCGTTAAGAGAAATGAAATGACAAAGGTTAAACTGTGTAATCCTGGGCTCTAACACGTAAATGAAACTGTTTTGGAACTTTATCCCGCTTCCTGTTGGAGAAATTAAAAGGGCGGCGGAGCCCTCCGCTTACAGGTGCTTTAATTTTGTGTTTAATGTATGTTTGAGGACTTCGGGGTCCTAAGATATAAGCAGGCATTTAAATCCTGTGATGTGTGTTCAATAGGAGTCCCTCACTGTTTGATGCTGGCATTAAAAGCAGGCAAGAAAACATGGTTTTCTCTAAGTAACACTGAAATTTTTTAAAGATTGAGCGGCTCCTTGAAAGCACTGTTACCATTAACTCAAATCTGCACATAGCAACATATTAGGAGCAGTACCTCTTCATAACTTTGTGTTGTCCTACCAATTTTTACATTTTGAGGACTGAGAAAATGTCATGTTTAATTCCATCTACATCTCAGAGAAACATAGCAGAAGGTAGCAATTTAATCTCTAACCCTTCTCAAACTGATGTTATTGTTCCTCATTGCACGTTTGCATGTTTTAAAGGTAAGGCAGATGTGACTTATTTCAGAGCCGGGGAGCTTATTAATCTGAACACTAGGAAGTGGAAGAAAAAAATAGTCTGCACATATCTAGAGGAGTCCAGTGCTCATTTAATGAAATTTGGTTAATTATATAAAGAAACTGAAATATGACGATGTGACATGAAACATTGCAATGAAGTGGGTGTTCGGCTCTAACAAGTACTTGAAAAATTAAAACAGTTTGAAGTGACTGTACCTGAGCTGTGAGATAAAAGGCAGACATTTTAGGAAACTCCTCGCTTCACTCTCTTCATGTGGGCAATCTGTCACCATTACTGGTTGGAGTTTCATCACTTCCAGGAGGATGGAGGTCTTTCTCTCTGAGAGCTTTATGGTCCAGACTTCAGCAGCTGACTGGAAAACTGACTGTAATGATGGAAGGAGACTCAGACCTGATTTAGTCTCTCTGTCCTTCATCTGGGAGTACAGATCCAGCAGGAAGTCACTCTGAGATTTTCTGTATCCATATTTAAAATTAGCCATGTATCTGTCATTAAAAGGGAATGTTTTATATCTGCAGACTGATGCTAACATCTGCAGAATCTTCTCTCCTGTATGGTGTTCTCTCTCTGCTGCTGCGCAGTAGAGATTCACCAAGAACCTGGTTTGTTCATGAAGATCTGAACTTCGACGATCAAAGCTGGAACAACAAGAAGACATGATGGTTTGATCTGAGCTGCAGAAATTCAACCTTGCTTGTTGCCAGGCATGTGGGTGCCCAAGGCACATATGATTTGTGGTTGTCTTCATGTAGTCACTTTACTAACCTTTTTTAATTTGGTTGCAAAGGAGAATTTATACACACTACCAATTAAATGAGAATTAAGTGTATTTATGTATATGTAAATAAAGATGTACGTAAATATTACATATGGCAAACTGTTAACTTTCACAAAATATTCAAATGATTAAATAAAGTGAATGTACCAGAGCTGTGACATAAAAGGCAGACACTGCAGGAAACTCCTCACTTCACTCTCTCCATGTGAGCAGTCTGTCAGCTCCACTGGTTTCTTCTCTGGTTGGAGTTTCATCACTTCCAGGAGGATGGAGGTCTTTCTCTCTGAGAGCTTTATGGTCCAGTCTCTAAGAGCTGACTGGAAAACTGGCTGTAATGAGGGAAGGAGACTCAGACCTGATTTAGTCTCTCTGTCCTTCATCTGGGAGTACAGATCCAGCAGGAAATCACTCTGAGATTTACCACTATAACATAAGGGGAATGTTTCATATCTACAGACTGATGTTAACATGTCCACCATCTTCTCTCCTGTCTGCTGTTCTCTCTCTGCTGCTGCACAGAACAGATTCACTAAGAACCTGGTTGGTTCAGCAACGTCTGAGCTCAGAGGATCAAACCTGGAAAAATAAGAAAATAACATTTACCAAACACTATTGATGGGCTAACTTGTAAATTTATGTTGTATATGTGATGAAATAACAAAAACTCTTATGACTCATATTTCTATTCAGTTCAGGTGTTAATGTTTCACATGTTCATCTCAAACCATCAAATTTTCAATCTTTTTTGGCACAGGAATGTGCTGTGTTGAGAACAATGTTTTCTTCTGAAATTGATTTATAAAGTAATTAAGATATGACTAGATGTGAATAAAGTCTGAATTTTATACCAAACAAATCTAAGAGTTTGACATAAAATATTGCCATAGATATGCTGTGCATGAAGGTTAAAGTGTTGTCAGAACTATAATTAAATTAGTGTGAAATATAATGACTGTACCTGAGCTGTGAGATAAAAGGCAGACACTGCAGGAAACTCCTCACTTCACTCTCTCCATGTGAGCAGTCTGTCAGCATCACTGGTTTCTTCTCTGGTTGGAGTTTCATCACTTCCAGGAGGATGGAGGTCTTTCTCTCTGAGAGCTTTATGGTCCAGACTTCAGGAGCTAACTGGAAAACTGACTGTAATGATGGAAGGAGACTCAGACCTGATTTAGTCTCTGTGTCCTTCATCTGGGAGTACAGATCCAGCAGGAAGTCAAGGCGATCTTTGATGGCATCAGCATCATTCTCCGTTATTTCATTTTGAAAACTAAATGTTTCAATTTTGCAAACTGATGCTAACATCTGCAGCATCTTCTCTCCTGTCTGATGTTCTCTCTCTGCTGCTGCACAATACAGATTCACCAACAACCTGGTCTGTTCATCAGGATCACAGCTGTGACCCTCACCATCATCCAAACTGGAACAACAAGAAGGAAACATTTAGCAAAGAATTGAGCAGCTCAAAATTGTTTTTGCATACATACGGGATAACGGTACAAATTCAACTCATTAAAACAAAATGAAATATAATGACTGTACCTGAGCTCTGAAATGAAAGGCAGACACTGCAGGAAACTCCTCACTTCACTCTCTCCATGTGAGCAGTCTGTCAGCTTCACTGGTTTCTTCTCTGGTTGGAGTTTCATCACTTCCAGGAAGTCAGAGATTTTTCCCTCTGAGAGCTTTATAAACCAGACTTCTGGAGCTGACTGGAAAACTGACTGTAATGATGGAAGGAGACTCAGACCTGATTTAGTCTCTCTGTCCTTCATCTGGGAGTACAGATCCAGCAGGAAATCACTTCTATCTTTATCATCAGCGTGTATGTCATCAAAAGGGAATGTTTTATATCTGCAGACTGATGCAAAATGTTCGAGCATCTTCTCTCCTGTCTGCTTTTCTCTCTCTGCTGCTGCACAGAACAGATCCACTATGAACCTGGACTGTTTATCAGGATCATAACTGGAATCATCCCAGTCATCCAAATTGAAGCTAAAAAAGTAAAGAAAAATTGATGGTTTTATTAATTTATGAGAAAAAAAACCCACACTATTGATGGACTCCATCTTGTATGTGATGGGGTGTGAATGCTAGCTGCCTTATCAGTACTTTGTACGATATCTAGAGGTGATTGCTTCAAGTTGAAGACAGTGATGTTGAGGAAAGACATAAAAAATGTTGAAGTGAACCCAGCATGGAATATTTTAAATGGAGTTACAGGTTATCTGTGAATTATGTTTCAAAAAACATAATTCACAGTATAAAAAGTCTTTATACTGTGCAGCTACCTGGTGAACAATAATACTAATTATATTATTAATAAAGTTAAAGTCTCTTTAGTTGAATTGGGGCACTTTGCATAAACTGGAACCATTGGCAGAAAAAACTTTTCACACAAACTACAGTAATCACTGACACTCTTATTTCTAATTACGTCTGGGAATTTATTAACAAAAAACTTTACAGTTGAATTATTCAAATAACTTCTTCCTCCAACTACAAACAAGCAATCTAGCTACTGATGGAAAAACGCTGGCCTGTATCTCGACTTGAGGCTCCCGCATACTGCAGACTGACGGTAGAGATTTCAGATGGATTACATTCTTCATGAAAAATGTCTTAATTTCTATAATCTAAATGAAAACTAGCAAGTTTTATGAGCTAGTCCCCCTTATCTTACATATATTGGCCTCAAAGTAATCAGTGTTGACCCCCAGAAATAAAATATTTCTTTAAAAAAAAAAAAAAAGATAAATCATCATAACTCTTCAAAATAATAAGTAGACTATAGCCAGTACTGGGTTAGGTGAGGTTCATCTAACCATGATAGGGTCGAAAGGTTCAAGTTAAAGCAACATAGAGTCAAATAACTGTACCTGAGCTGTGAGATAAAAGGCAGACACTGCAGGAAACTCCTCACTTCACTCTCTTCCTGTGAGCAGTCTGCCAGCTTTACTCGTTTCTTCTGTGGTTGGAGTTTGATCACTTCCAGGAGGATGGAGGTCTTTCTCTCTGAGAGCTTTATGGTCCAGTCTCTAGGAGCTGACTGGAAAACTGGCTGTAATGAGGGAAGGAGACTCAGACCTGATTTAGTCTCTGTGTCCTTCATCTGGGAGTACAGATCCAGCAGGAAGTCAACCCGATATTTATCACCAGCTTTAAAAGGGAATGTTTTATATCTGCAGAGTGGTGCCAACATGTCCACCATCTTCTCTCCTGTCTGCTGTTCTCTCTCTGCTGCTGCACTGAACAGATTCACTAAGAAGCTCCTTTGTACATGAAGATCTGAGCTCCGAGCTACAATCCTGTAACAAGAAGGAATCAATTGGCGATGATTTGATCTGAGCTGTGCCACACTGTAGTCTGTTTCTCTTATTTCAAGTGTAATAAGGCATATGCAGTACAAACTTTGACCAAAGTACTTGGTAAAATTGTGTGTTTTTACAGTGAACTAATGCTGACTCCATATTTCTCTGTTGTGACTATGCTACTGTGAGATGCTTCATTTGTCTTTTTGACATGTTGGGTTGTTTAGTTTATCTCTGGTCTTTCCAAAACACTTTCTCTTCTTCTGTTGCATTGTATTGGAAGTTGCTAAATCTCGATGACACGGATCATTTGATCCAAACACAAAGAGCAGTTGACTTACCTGAGTCCGTGTATCCGGTTTGACTTGAGCTTCAGCACTTTGAAGAGTATGACGTTGGCTTTTTGTAATGGTGGGACACTCAAGCCTGTTTTAAGCTCGTAAGAGAACAACTCCAGCAGGAATTCAGACCATTTCTGTTTAAGAGGTGCTTCTCTATAAACATATACTGATGCCAACATTTCCAGCGTCTTCATTTCCTTTCGTTCATCTTTCTCTGCTGCGCAGAACAAACTCCGGAGAAAATGGATTTCGTCAGAAGCTTCCGATACCCAAGGCTCAAAGCTAAATAATTCACAAAAATATTTATTTTAATGGTTAAACTAATTATATGAGAATAATTCAGATTATAAAGAAGTTTCAAAACTGAATGACTGTACCTGAGCTGTGAGATAAAAGGCAGACACTCTAGGAAACTCTTCACTTCCCTCTCTTCATGTGAGCAGCCTTTCAAAACCACTTGTTTCTTCTCCGATTGGACTATCAGTTCTCTTAGCATTAAAGTATTTCTCTCTGAGAGGTTAGTTATCCAGACATTAGCAACAGACTGGAAAACTGACTTTAACAAAGGAAACAAACTCAGGCCTGTTTTCGACTCACAGTCCATCACCTGACCGTACAAACTCAACAAGAAAGTCTTCTGTGCTTGCTCGTTCATATCTGTGTCGCTCACAGGCGTTATTCTAAACGTGCAGACTGATGCTAACATGTCCAGCATCTTCTCTCCTGTCTGCTGTTCTCTCTCTGCTGCTGCGCAGTACAGAGTCACCAAGAAGCTGGTTTGCTCATGAAGTTTTGAGCTCGCAGGAACAAATCTAGAACAAGAAAAACATTTACAACCAACTTTAATATTTAACCATCATAACACATTGTCTAATTATTAAAAACTATTCTGTTCAGATAGAAATACAGTTGATGTACCTGAACTTGGATATATAAGGCAAGCATTTTAGGAGGTTCCTCACTTCACTCTCTTCATATGACCAGTCTGTAACCTTCAGATGTTTCTTCTCTGCTTGGAGTTTCATCACTTCCAGGAGGATGGAGGTCTTTATCTTTGAGAGATCTAAAGTCCAGATTTCAGGAGCCGACTGGAAAACTGACTGTAATGATGGAAGGAGACTCAAACCTGTTTCAGTCTCACAGTCCTTCATCTGGGAGTACAGATCCAGCAGGAAGTTACGCCTACATGTTTCATCGATGGATCTGCTATTGAATGGAAAATACTCGTATCTGCAGACTGATGCTAACATCTCCAGCATCTTCTCTCCCGTCTCCTTTTCTCTCTCTGCTGCTGCACAGAACAGCCTGGTTAAGAATATGGTTTGCTGAACAGAGCTTGACCAGAGAGGAACCACACTGAAACAACAAAAAGAAGAAAAAAATATAATTTATACACACAGCTCCACTTCACTGTAACTCAAATGCAGTAATTAATCATAAATCAAATCTGTAATATTAAATTTCTTTTACCAGTTAGCCAATCAATCCCTATTGCCTTTTTAATTTTAGCACATTTGCTTCACTTTGAGGCAGTATATTTAGTAGGAAAAAGCAAATTTAAGAAAGCAAAATAAAAAAAATTATAGTGACTTTGTTGCCTATTACTCACTGGCATTATTGAAACTCTGTCTTAAAATGTGATATTATACACTATATAAGATCAGTAATAGAGGACTCATTTACCTGAGTTGTGAGATATAAGGTAGACACTGTAGGAAACTCCTGACTTCAGCCTCTTCATGTGAGCAGCCAGTCAGATTAACTTGTTTCTTCCCTGACTGAAGTTTTAGAAGATCCATTAGCATGGAGGCCTTCGTCTTTGAGAGGTTAACGAACCAGACTGCAGGATCTGCTGACTGGAGGACTGATATGAATGATGAAAACGTCAGGCCTGTTTCAGTCCTAGAAGAGCACAGGTCCAGCAGGAAATCACACCATTTCCACTGGAGTGGGGTTCCTTTATACGTGCAAACAGATAACAGCTCCAGCATATTTACTCCTTTCTGCTCTTTCATTTCTACCGCAGCACATATCAACATTTCCAAGAACCAGATGCTCTCTGATGACTCAGTCACAAAGCTGACAAAAGACAAAACGAAAGTTAAGAAAAAAAATCTGCAAACCAAAAGAGAAAGTATGAAAGATTAAAATTGGAAAGTACCTAAGCTTTGAGAGATAAGGCAGACACTGGATCAAGTTTCTCATTTCACTCTTGTCATATGAGCATCCTGTCAGCTGCACTTTCTTTTTCTCTGATTGGAGTCTGAGCATTTCCAGGAGGGTGGTGGCCTTTCTCTCTGAGACATCTATGAGCCAGTCCGCAGGGGTTGATTGGAAAACTGGTCGCAGGGTTGGAAAGTCAGTGGAAAGCCCTCTGCTAATTGCATGTTGATGTAAATCAAAAAGAGTATTCACCAAGTCTGTTTTAATCTGACAAATTGCCACCAGCTCAGGCATTACAGTATGAAACTTTTGTTTGCTGTGCAGTGCTGTTGTGAAGCATAAATCCAGGAACATGTTCTTCTGACCCTTTTCCATTGTGTTTTTATATTCTTCCTGGTTCATTGAACCTGCAGATCTGTAGGTCATCCTGAAGGTTCACAAATTAAACATCTTGATTTAGTTTAGTGTATCTCAATCTGAACTCATGCACATACAGGACTGCATGAATTAGCTCATGCTATAATTTGATAAATAGCATTAAATGGTGACATTTACATTTGAGCTGCAAAAGAAAAATAACATTTTTCTAAACGTGCAGACTGATGCTAACCTTCTCTCTGAGAGGTTAGTTATCCAGACATTAGCAACAGACTGGAAAACCGACTTTTACAAAGGAAACAAACTCAGGCCTGTTTTTGACTCACAGTCCATCACCTGACCGTACAAACTCAACAAGAAAAAATAAGAACTGCATGGGACTTTTGATTTAACAAGCCACCATCTTATTTCTGGTATCCAACAAAATCTGCCTGAACTAAGACATCCATGCTTTGAACTGGAATTATAGCTTACATGTTCAACCACCATTCATCAAAATTTAAAAATGTAAAATCAACATATACAAGACATTTTTAAATGTTTCAGAAAAAAGCAAATTAACTAACCTGAGAGAGCTGATGTACGGCAAAGTCTGTAAAAGAGCATTGCGCAAAATCGGGCACAGTGGATCTTTTCTGTCCCCGTAGAGCCACACATTCACCTTTGTTGCACTTGTCTTCAAAACTTTCACAGCTCTGTCAACCAGCTTTCTTTTACCCAGAACTGGGAGGTATAGCAGGTTCCCACTGAGACCCAGTAAGGTTTGGTAATCCATCTGTTCTTCACTGAGAAGAAAAACTTCCCACAGCTGCTGTTTGAGAGTATCGTACCTGTCATTAAAAGGCAAATGCATGATGTTTATTTAGAGTGCTCAGTCATAAAGTATGCTAGTAAGTATTACAAAGCATATCCATTCATACCATTCAACATTTTGAAGACATCCAAACAGATGTCTCATTCCTTGTGCTGTGATCGTCATACCCTGAAGGTTCAGAGTTATTTTCCTTTCCTTTGACTGAGTGACCACATAGGCCACAGCACAGCAGGAATAAGAGTCCAGATTCTCTCCGCTGAGGTCAAGATGGTAGTCCAGTTTGTCCAGAAAGGAAATGCAGACTTCAGAGCTCTGTGACTCAAACAAACACTGGTAGACAAACAATGTGTCTACATGAAGCTCACTGATATTAGTGGCAGCCTGATGGAAAAATGTGTCAATCATCTCTCTGAAGAACCATCCAGATGTTTCCTTGATCTCCTCAGCTGGAATCAGACAGCTCATCAAACATGGACTCTTCTCATTCAACAAACGGCACATGAACGGGATCAGATGCTTCATGTGTTTCTTCTCCTCAGTGAGGCACTGCTGGAAAACATCTCTGATCTTATCAGGATTCTTCAGAAGCCACAGAGCTGCAAAAAACTCCTGCATGGTGTAATGGAGGAAAGCATTGAGAGTTATGGTTTCAGTAGGAGGAACTTTTACATCAAGTGTTTTCAGGAAGGAAAAGATGCATCTGTCTTCACAGTTCTGAGAAATCTCCTCAGAAAGTTCTCCCAGGTTCACAGTTTTTCTTTCGGTTGCATTAAAAGCAGCTTCAGCCAGAGACAGGATTCCATTTCTCTTGGTTTTGATGAACTGATTGAGATTCCTGATCCTGGTTTTGCTACTGTTCATCTGAAGACCAAACCGGACAATATTGATGTATATTTCAGTCACAGTTTTGGCCTGTAGAGAGTCTTTTGATGAAAAGCTGGCCGCCACCATCAGTGCATACATTGGAACATGACAAAGGGTCAACAGCTCCACGTTACTCAGGACCTTCCTGTGATCTTCACCCAGAGATGAAGACAAATATTTCTTTATTGTTTCCTCACTGAAGCCTTTCACCTCCACGCTGAGCCAGTCTTCAAGAGAGGGGTATTCCTCAACTTCTGGTCTGCAGGTAATGATGATTTTAGCATCAGGTAAGAAACCTTTGTCTACAAGATTCTCCACAACCGATGTAGAGAAATCTGTGACTCCATCCAAAATGACTGTAACATTATCAGAATGGGTCTTTATATCATGTAAGACTTCATCTTTGCCCTCATCTGGTTCACTGCATGCAGTGAAAAGAAGATCCTCCAAACTCCTGATTGGTGGGATGTTGGTTAATTTCCTCATGTCAAAGTAAAACATGTAATCCAGTTCCTTGTTGTCTCTTTCTGACCACAGTCTCAATATTTCATGACTCAGCGCTGTCTTTCCAATTCCAGGTTTCCCAACCAGGAGGATGTTTTTATCTGTTTTCAGGAGGTCACTGGGGGAGATTTCGGGTTTATTCTCTGGAATATAAGTCCTTAACTTTTTAGAACGGGACTTCTTGCTTTTATTGTTTTTAAATTTCTTTAGTTTGGATGGAGAAATCTTTCCTTGGATATCAAATACAACTGCACTGTAAAACAGATCAGGCTTCTTGTCTTCTGCAAAAACATCTTTACTTGCCCTCCAGAAATTCTCTGATAATTTTTTTGCTTTTGATTTTAACTTGTTCTGATATTTGCAGCATGGCCTTGGACCTGAGATAAAAGTAAAAACTGGTTAATAAATTAAAATAATTCTGAAATTATTGAGTAGTATTATTCTCTTGCAAGACACACATTATATATAAACACATAAAAATGTCACAACATTAATGCATGACTTGATAAAAACCACAAATGTACTGGATGTTTTTCCTGCATTCCTGGAAGTGTTTCCTATAGTTGCCTTATACATTCTGGAAGTTGCTGTTTTAGTGTCCAAAAATACCAACAGATGCATTACTGCAGTGACTAATCGATTGACTAATAATCAAGTGATCAAAAGGTTAGTGAAGGTAATGTTAAATAAAACATTACCTTCTACTAACTTTTTTACTTCTGCTTGCCACTGTGAGCGATCTGGACACATGCCAAACTGAAAGCTAATCTTAAGCATTCATATTTAAACTGGACTGCCAATTGAACTATGAATGCTTGTTTCCAAAGCAACTCTAAACAGGTGGCTTTTTAGTCTAGATATGTGGTTCTTAACTTTTTTTGAGGTACCGAACCCACCAGTTTCATATGCATATTCACTGAACCCTTCTTTAGTGATAAATAAAATATGATTTTTCTTCCAAATTCAAGACATAGGTATATGCATTTTTTACTGGTGCACAACATGAGTCATGCATGAACATCACCTTGCTCAAAGAACAAAACCAACACAGTGCATGAACTCACAACAAATTACAGTATTACTTTATTCTGGCCCCCAAAAAATATTTTGGC
>CAEGAD010102243.1:0-28752 GCA_903067055.1 Poeciliopsis paucimaculata
GCAACACCAGTAGAGTCTAGCTTGTTACCAAGCAACACCAGCAGAGCCTCGTCTGTTACTTAGCAACACCAGCAGAGTCTAGCTTGTTACCAAGCAACACCAGCAGAGCCTCGTCTGTTACTTAGCAACACCAGCAAAGCCTAGCCTCTTACTTAGCAACACCAGCAGAGCCTCGTCTGTTACTTAGCAACACCAGCAGAGCCTAGCTTGTTACCTAGCAACACCAGCAGAGCCTCGTCTGTTACTTAGCAACACCAGCAGAGTCTAGCTTGTTACCAAGCAACACCAGCAGAGCCTCGTCTGTTTCTTAGCAACACCAGTAGAGTCTAGCTTGTTACCAAGCAACACCAGCAGAGCCTCGTCTGTTACTTAGCAACACCAGCAGAGTCTAGCTTTTTACCTAGCAACACCAGCAGAGCCTCGTCTGTTACCTAGCAACACCAGTGGTGCTCTAGCACGTTTGGTCATACCCTAATCTACACATGTAGCTCGTGTGGCTATAAATGAGCTAATATATGTTTTAGTACAAGAGCCTTTTGGTTACTGCCAATGCTGTAAAGTTAATTATTGTTCTAAATACATCAGCCTTACAGTGTAAGCATATTTTCTGTTTCCTGATTTTAATGTAAAATAAGAAAATAAAAACTTTGAGTATAGAAATACCAGATTTGTAGCACGGCTCTTAGATACTGTTCTAAAAAGGAAAGAGAGACAAATAGCATTTTTAATTTCTCAATTGACTTTTTCAAATCTCAGAATGACCACAATCTGAATTGTATGTGGCTCTCCTTGTGTGACTGAATATCCAATGTGAGTGTTTGTTCAGATCAGAGGAGCTCAAACTTTTTGAGACCAAGATGTTCTGTTTTTCTCACCAGCCGGCTGAGATCTGCTTTGTGACACGAAGACATAAAACTTGTAAATGAAATCCTATTGACTAATTTCTAAAGGAATATACATCAGTTGTATCAGAAATAATAAAGCAATAGAAAACCTAATGCAGTTTCTTCCTCACTGAGATTCTGACAAGCCATTTGTTTGTTAAAACTGAATGAAATATAATTGTCCTATTTGATGTTTTTTGTGACGTTTACTGCAAACAAACGAGGTAATTAGTCCAAGTTTGTCGTTCATTGAACGTTCAGAAACTGCAGCGGCTGTGATGAACCACAGCAAAGGTAAACAAACCCGAACAGGTGATCAACTCAAAACCACTCTCAGTCTCTCTTTGTCGTTGAGCACACCAGTTGCCGTGACAACGGCCTGCAAGCCCTGCAGAGATTGCGTTAAAAACATTCAGTCTGTTACGATATCAGGTTTCCAGGCTTGATTTATAAGCCTCTCATGAACACAGCGGTTGTTGATCAGCTAATTTAAACTCCAGTTTGTCTTTGAGTCCCGTTTTATTTGTTGATGGAACCGAAACGCACAGAACACCTTGTTGAAACAATAATTACTGATTATTAATTTTAACACGTTTTATTGATTTTTTTATTATTATTCTTTAACGAAGCTACAAATGTTTTGGATCTTAGTGAATATTTTGATAAGCCTGTCAGAAGAGGAAGTTCTGGTCTCAGACCCACTCAAAACCTGATCCACGTATTGATCACCTGGTTTAGATGATTCTTGTTCATTTAGACTGCAATTCATTTAGCTAAAAGAAACTTTGATCCTATTTGGATACTGGAAAATCAAAAGTCATAACATTGATTATCTTGTTTCAGTTCCAGCGTTATGCATTTATAAGAACATTTTATTTAATTGATGCACTGTCAATCAATCAATCAATCAATCAATCAATCAAGTCAGCAAAACTTTAACATTTGGAACATTTTGTTACTGCTATGAATTCATTTTTGTCCTTCAAATGCCAAAATGTCCTCATAACTTTATATTTCTGATTATGCAATGTTTACATATTAAATGACAATTTAATCAGAGTACTTGACTTTATTTTTTATTTGAATACTAATATATTCTGTTACTGTAGCACATAGTTTCTCTGCTCTGTGTTTGTCAAATCTTCCTATTCTGAGCCTGAAGTTTCATTTTGAAAACTGAAGTTTTTTCCATGTGATTCTCAGGACAGCTGTCATTGGCTGGACTCGGGTCACATGATAAGAAATATGTAAACATGAATCCGCAGTTCGCTATAAACAACCGACAGTGAAACTATTTATCAAGGTAAACAATCTGACTTTCCCTTCCAGCTCTTCCTGCGCCATTTGCGCAGCAGCTGCCTGCGGAGGCGCAGCCGCAGCGAGCCTATAGGCTGAGTCTGCGCCTGCGTGTCCTAGCAGCGGTTTGCTCCAGGGTCTGACGGGAACCGAGCCGATGACAGTCCGAGCATGGAGACCCCGGAGGACGGAGGCAGGAGGAGGAACCCGCTGGCCGCCGCCAGCCTGATCTCCAGGCTGTTCCTCTGGTAAGACCAGCAGCGCAGCGTCACTGCAGCCAGGAAGCGTTTCTGTGTTGGTCTCACTGCAGACGAGCCGCGGCTCGGTTTTGGTTCTGCATTTTGTCTGAAAACTTGGTGAATAACTGCAGACGGTTTTCTCACCCCGACGCTAAAAATATTCAAAATGAAAACCAGACTGTAGGATTGACAGCTGCTGGATGACTCAACTGTACATGAAGAGGCAACTTTATAAGATGTTTGTAACAGATTATTGCACATATAGCACTTTTACATATCTATTAATTGAACTTCATTTCATCAATTTAAAAAGTGACTATACTATTTATGCATTTTATCTCAGTATATTTTGGTAAATTGTAATATCAGACTAAGATTATCTTAGATTTGATTGGAAATAAAAGTGTTAAATAACTTTATGTATGTTTTAACGTTATTATACTTTTCTAAAGAGGAATTTTTGCAGAAAAACTTATATATTGGCTACTTTGTGTGTTTTTTGAGCTTCTTTCATTTTACTCTACTAGTTACTATTTAACTGAGTTTAGGTTGTTTTTGCTTCGTTTCTTAGAAAAAGCTTGGACCAATAATATTTGTTAAAAGTTTGCTTTGCTGCATATCCAAAGTTTCCTTGAGCTTAAAGTCAAAAACATATCGATTTAATTTGATCAAAGTTTAGACTCTTATAAATATGAAAACTCATAACTTTAATGATCCATAAAAACTACATCTGAAACGATTCGTCAGATTAATGGGGATGAAATGATGAAGTTTACTTGTAGCGCATATTTCAGCAACAAGGCATTTCAAAGTGCTTTACATTATAAAAACATTAAAATAAAAACATCACACAGTCAGCAATTGTGAGAAACAATAACAAATGTTACATTTTGTGCAATAAGATCATTAAAATCCACAATAAACATCAAATATGTTGGTCAATATTCCGGTTATTCTCAGTCAAATGCAGCTCTGAACAGGCCCAGAGTTACAGGAAGTCAGTGTTTCAGCAGTTTTACAGTTTTCTGGAAGTTTGTTCAAGATTTGTGGTACATATAAGCTGAAAGCTGCTTCTCCATGTTTGTAGATTATTGGAATAACAGTCAACTAATTTTGTAATTTATTAATTGTTAACTGGAGTAAAATGAAAAAAGTTTTTAAGGCATTTTAGGCAATAAAATTGTTTATTTTTTATTTAAAAGGGGAAATTAGTTTGTTTGCCTTTTTAGGGTATTTCTAATACTTTATAACAAAAACTTACGAGGTTAAATGAAAAATCTGCAGAATTGAGATAAATAGAATAATCGGTTGGCTGTGGTGGTTTCGGTGTTGCTGGGTTGATTTGGACTCTTTGTGGTTCTGGTTCAGTTGGTTGACGCCGCTGATGCACCGCGGTCACAAGCAGCGACTCAACGAGAACGACATGTACGGCGTTCTGCCAGAGGATCGCTCCGAAAACCTGGGAGAAGATCTGCAGAGGTACACAGACCCGGTTCCTTCACAAACGACTGAGTCGGTTCTAAACATCTGGAGAGTTTTGGGTGGGTCCAAAAATGGAAGCAGAATTTCCACCTCATCTGGAAGATCCGGTCAGGTTTAATCTGGATTAGTTTCACTCTTCAAATCTTTCTGCAGCTCTGAAAGTTGATCTACTCTTGGTAGTAATCTGTTGTTAGAAATCTTGTATTATTTGCAGTTCAGGTAAATTATAATTTTTATTTTTAACTCCTAGTGCGTGTTTTTTTTTTTACGTAATTCAAACTAGTTTTTAAAAACAAGAAAACATGCATAGCTTACTTTTCTGTTTCAAAAGGAGTAGGATTTATTTAATCCTATCTCTTTAAGTTTTGATTGCGCCATACGTTTTCCTGGAAATGTTTTTCTGTGACTCAGAAAGTCAAAGATTTAATTTCCAATCAGAGTTTTAGGATTTTTATTGCCAGCTTGTTCAGGAGAAGAGATGCTTGCATAAAGATTTCTCCTTCTTCAGTAGATCTGATCTCTGTGCTCCTTTTCAAAGCTCATGCTTCCTGAAGCGCTATTTCTATAATAAGAATCTGTTAAACTCTACTGTTGTCATGCCCTGTGAGATGAATCATTTATCCACCATGTGACATAAATAAGAAGCAGTTTATTGTATCAGTTTAAAGTACAGCACTAGTAATGTTGCTTATTTAAATCTCTCCATTAGGCCTAAATATAGGGAATAAGCTGAATAGCTTGACTATTTGCATTTGAGGGCCTGTTTCTAATCCCTCTTGTGTGGAAGCTGAGCTGTTCTGGTAACACATTAGTTACTATTTGAGAGAGCAAATGGCATCATAACAGACGGATCAGGGAGAAAGATAACAAGAAATTTAAATAGGATTAGCTTCTGAAACATTAGCTCAAGCTTTGAGCAACTAGCAGAGTTGTTAACGGTAAAGAGGTAACGTTAAAGAGAGAACAAAGAGTCGATTAAGAGTCGATCAATAGTTATTATCTATCCAGTTTTCACTCCACAACGTTAAGCAGTTTTTAGGTTCAGCAGCAAAACCTTAAACTGCTGCTGCGCAAGTCACTTAACAGGTTGTTGCTAGGTAACCAAAGAATTAATGGGTTGCTAGGTAACCAAAGAGCTAGTGAATTAGTTGACTCCACCAACCTAGCTTAGCGTGCTGTGAGGGTCATGTGTTATCTATTGATACTGATCACGCATCTATCAGCTCTATGCTTTTAGATATTTGGAGGATATTTTAACAAACATGTTCCCTTTTACTGTGGAATTATAATTATTTTTGTGTTGATCTGTCACAGATGCTAATGAAATGTGTGGAAGTTTATTTATTTAACTTGAGGAAATGTGAAAGTTCAAAAGGGTTTCATAATTTTATGTGCTGGGAAATTAGCACACCAACTTCTTTGGCTTGTTTTCTTGTCTGGGTTTGGTGAAGAGGTGTACCTCTCACTGGGATCCATGTTGGCATCAACAGTGAGCTTGATTTCTTGTGCTTGATGTTCTGTCGGACTTTGGACTGCAAGTCGAGCTAAAGATTAGCTCTATTGCTTAATGTACTAATTAAAAAAAGCCAGTATTGCCAGGAGTGGCTGACACCACAGGTTCACCTAAAGGTGAGAATCTGCACTGCTCAGGGAAACCTCCAAACACTCAACAACTAATGTCGCATCAAACATTTCAAGCTTTATTTAGTGTTTACAAAAATCTTTGAAGAAAGGAAACCAGAACAATTATTTGTTTACATAGTCTGAAAGAACACAAGATGTTTGGAATATTGTCTTTGTAAAAAAAATGGGATCAATGTCCCATTTTTTCCAGTTGTTGGTTCTTTACATTCCCACATTTACATTTTCATGTCTGACAACTGTTTTTACATTTTGACAGGCGATTATTGAGAGTGAGCCGCCTTTTTTTGTAGATCCAGTTCTTGACACCAGGGACATCACTCAACATTGTAACAGACATTGTAGCCCCAAAGGGATACAGACATTGGGTAGCCCCAAAGGGATATGTTGGGTAGCCACCGTTAAGTCCAAAGATAACTAAGAACAAGCTAACCTAAGGCACAGGTCTTATCTTGGTGATATGAGAACTGGTTAGCATACTGGTAATGCATAGAAATCACAGATTTGGAGAAATGAACTTATTTTTAACAGCACATGGCAGCCAAGACAGGCAGTAGCATGAAGTGGTGATGGAGGGAAGTTGCTCTATCAAATATGATCCCATAAGACTGGTGATATGCAGGTAGTTTGTTCTTAAGGTCATTAGAGGTGAATCTCCAGTCAAGTTTATTTGCATAGCACATTTTAGCAACAAGGAAGTTGAAAGTGCTTCACATGATAAAGACGATTAGATGATATTTAAGCGCTTTTGCTTGTGAGAATGATAAAGTTGAGATGTACTCATTCAGAGTGTACAGCTTCAGTGATTTTCTTTTCAACATAAACATGAAACACTTTTATTTGTTTTAATAAAGTATTAATTTATTTGTTTTCTCCTAGAATTTGGACCCAAGAAGTAAGAAGTGCGAGAAAAGAGCTCCGAGATCCAAAACTGACCCGAGTTCTCATCAAGGCTTATGGAAAATCTTACGCTCTGGCTGGGCTGTATGTATTCTCACTGGTATGTTCTTCAAGTTATTTATATTTTATGAAGAATTAAAGCACTTCTACATTTATATTTACACCTTAAATTCTATTTTATATCCTAAATCATAGATTAACTGTAAAATGTTATCAGAAACAGATGTCTTTATTTTAGTAGGATAAAGTAGCTAAATTCTCATGTATTGTTGGGTTCTAAGCTTTAAAAACAGGTTATCACTGTTGCATTTTTAAGATCATAAAAGCAACTTTATAGTCAGATTAAGATAAGCTGAGTAAATACAGACAACCGCTTTTAAATGCCGCTCTGATGATAATACGTTAGAGAGAAAGATTCAGGTCAAAATGGCTTCTAACTCTTTCATATTTAGTCGATCGACAAAAATTTGATTGAATTTAGTTTGATAAAATGCAACAACGTAAATGACCTTAATAAAACAACAAACTGGACTTTTTTAAACTTAGAAACTTGACAGCTATGCTTCTGATGGGTTCAGCAGGTATTATAGTTACTTTTAAAACAAATAAATCCTATTGATTTTCTGTTAAATAGGAGAAGTAGGGTTTTCTGTCGCTTTTAATATTGAAACGTTTTCCCTTTCTGGCTTCAAATGGTTGCATGTTTAATTAAAAACTAACAGTTTCGTTCTTTCTCTTGCAGGAAGCCATTAAGGTTGTCCAACCTCTTCTTCTGGGGAAAATAATCGAGTTTTTTGAGAACTACAATCCAGACGATGCTGCTGGTCTTTACTGGGCGTACGGCTTTGCTGCTGCCATGTCCATCTCCACCTTCGCACTGACGATCCTCCAACATCTTTACTACTATCAGGTTCTCCGAATTGGCATGAGGACTCGAGTGGCCATGTGTCACATGATCTATAAGAAGGTCAGTGAAACATTCGGACGATCTGCAGCAGAAATCGTGGATTAAATTGATGCAGTAAAATGTCTCTCACCAGGCTCTGCGTCTCAGCAGCGAGTCGATGGGACGAACAACCACCGGGCAAATCGTCAACCTTCTTTCTAATGACGTAAACCGCTTTGACGAGGTAAGCTAACGCTAAGCTAAGGGGTCCAAGGTGAATTCTGTTTGGGCTCACAGGTGTTGGTCGTCTCTGCAGATTATTCTGAACCTGCACTACCTGTGGGTTGGACCGCTCCAGGCGCTGGTCATCATCGTTTTCCTGTGGTGTGAAATCGGCCCTTCCTGTCTGGGCGGCGTGGCGGCCATCGCCCTCATGATGCCGGTTCAGACGTGGTTCGGAAAACTGTTTGGCATCTTCAGGTGAGAAACAAAAACACTCTTCATACCAAAAAGATGTGATTTTAATAGTTTTGGGTTTTAGTTCATTGTGACGTTTTGTTTGCATAATTCAGTCAGTTTCATTTTTTACAGTGTGTTACAGTTTTTTCATCCTTTGGTTCATTTTTAAGTGCAGATTTAATCAAGGTTAAAAAATGTTTAAAGTTCACAGGACATTTAAAAATATCACTTGATAATTTGTTTTTTTGGAAGATTAACATCTGAACTCCAACCATAAACTATGCAAAAATAAAAGCATTTAATAAAAACATTATTTTATTTCAGTAAATAAGAAAAAACAACTGCAAATATGAATAATTTTTAACAAATATGTTTAGAGCAACATATATAAAGAGAAACTACAAAGTTTGAGTGAAATCCTTTAACATGTGAAGCTTTCTAATCTTTTCTTTCTCTGCATTTTTGTTTGTCCATGTTAAATCCTGGCTTTTGATGTTAATCCCTTTCAAATGTTGTGAAACTGGTTTGTTTTGTTGCTTAATTGGTTGTCGCTGCATAATAATGAGTCATAATAATACATGTTGGGACTGAATCACAGTGGATTCCTGGGAAACACCAAACAAGCATCTGGAGAAGTTTACATCATTTCACATGTGAAACAGGAACATTTTCTGTCTTCGGTGTTTCTGCAGGAGCAAAACGGCCGTCCTCACCGACAGCCGGATCCGCATCATGAACGAAGTGGTTTCCGGCATCAGGATCATCAAGATGTACGCCTGGGAGAAACCGCTGTCAGCTCTGGTCACCGAAGTCCGACGGTAAAAATGAACTTCATGTTTGACTTTAACTGTTTTCATTTAAAAAACGATGTCCTCCTTTTACGTCTTCACACGTAAACATTGATTTAAATGGTTACAAATGTTTTTATTTAGACTTCCTAATGAAAACAAATGATATAAATGTGATTATAGTGAAACAAGATGAGCTTTAGTGTTATGATTCGATGTTTTAGTCTAGAAAGATTTAAATATTTTTATGTTTTTCACTGGATTTTAAAGACAAAAAAGTCCATCTAAAACCAGATATTGATGTATTTATGTAATTTATGTATTTTTTGTTCTTAACATCCCAGTTGTTCTGTGATTCTTCTAGAAGAGCTGTTTTTTATTGTTTTTGTGCTTTATTCTTGCACAAAGTCATTAAAAGACATTCTGATTTTAAATTTGGTGCAATATGTATTTGAAAGTATAACTACACCATAATCTCCGTTTAATCAGGTAATCAGTATCTTAAATGAAAGATTCAACATTTTCACCAAAAAAATAGTTATTTTTCAATTTTATCCTAAATAATTTTTTGCAGAAAATGATTCAGTCTCTTGTTTTAGGAAGGTGATAAGAATAAATGAATAAAGCTTCATGTTTCAGTATTGGAATAATTGATTTAATCTGCAGTAACACATAAAACTCTTGCGAAGGTTTCACTTAGAAACAATAATCATTTATTTTGAAGGAACAATTAATACTTAAAGTACGTCAGGAATGCAGAATGTTCCTCTCTGTTGTTTCATTTTAGTTCAGCCTTTAGATATTTTCAGACGTTTCTTCAGGAAATCTTCATTTTCTCTCAACAGAGTAAAGAAGCTTCTGCAACAACAAATTGTTTTCATTTATCCTCAGGAATCTCAACCAGACTTGATGGTTTTCAAGAGAAAAACCTGAAAAGGAATATATATATATATTTTTATTTTAAACTGTTTAGTTAGGATATTATGACTTATTTAAGTCGTTATTTTCTCAAATTGTAACTCAAAGGTTTTTCAGAAAACAGGATTTAGAGACTTTCTTCTGAGCAAATGAGAAAAAACAATCAGTTTCCAGATGGTCAGACTCTAAATGACTTTATTATAGTGGTTTATCACTATAATAAAGTCATAAATGTTCATTTTTGGTGTTACTTTCAGTGAGTTTATCTCATCAGAAGCGCTCTCTCTAAATCAATCAATCACATTTTAATTCTATAGCACATTTCAGCAGCAAGGCATTTCAAAGTGCTTTAAATAATAAACACAAAGTTGTGCAACATAGAATCAACAATGAAAAACTACATTAAGACAACAATGCAAATAAAACATTTGTAATATTTAACCTACGAAATTCAGTTAAATGTAGACCAGATGTGCTCTGTTGGAGATTAGAGGCTCTTTAAAGCTCCAGGGAAGGAGAATAAATCTGTTCTTACATCTGTGCACTAAAGCAGATTTATCTTTGAAATGTACAGAATGTGATCCTGATCTTATTGATCTAAACGGCCTGAGGTGAAGCTGAAAACTGAAGCCTGCCGAATCACTAGACTCTTATTTATTCAGTTCATTTCACTTTAACTTCTGGCATCTATGACTCCCGGCGTTCTGTCCAATACTGCCAGGAAAGAAATCTGCCAGGTTTTGAAGAGCTCCTACCTGCGAGGACTCAACATGGCTTCCTTCTTCGCCAGTAGCAAGATCACGGTTTTCGTGACGTTCGCCGCCTACGCTCTGCTGGGGAACGCCATCACCGCCAGCAGCGTGTTTGTCACCGTGTCGCTCTACGGCACCATCAAGCTCACCGTCACGCTGTTCTTCCCTCTCGCCATCGAAAAGATGTCTGAGACCGTCGTGAGCGTTCGTAGGATTACGGTAATGTTCAACTTTAATCTAATTACAGCAGCAGGTTTGTCAAAACATTCAGGATTCATTCAGGATTTGGATCGTTTATATCCACTTAATGCTGATTCTACACGTTCCAAGGATTAGAAACACGATTCCAGCCAATCATGCTACAATTAGCATATTTTCAGATGAAATTCCTGCATTTATGTCTGTTTGGGGCGCAGTAGCTTGTGCTATAGACATTAATGGATATTCATGGATTTGCTAATCAGTTTAGGCAGTAAAGGTTCATTTCTCATCACTTATTAAGTTAAATTTAACAGAGCAAATTAATTAACATAATTTTCACCTCTACTAAGAGCTGGAGTTGCAAAGCAGACGTTTCTGCACCATAATATTTTAAATAAAAGATACTTTTAAGACTCGACATTTGGGTATTTGGGTCCAAACACGGCCCAGTCAAAGTCAGCAGGGATCCATCTTGCTTTGTATGAACAGTTCAGGCTGGTGGCCATATTTTCAACAATACAGCTTTGTTAAAACCCAGCCGTGTTTTGTTGCTGACCCGGTCCGTCCCTTTAGATTCTGCCGGTGACCCGTCTGGACCTCGCTGGCCTCTGCAGGCACATGACTGTAGTGGAACAGAAGATTAGTGTCATTTTTCTGCACAAAGAAATGAGGCATTTTGGTGAAAAACATTGTATGTACGGTTTGATACATCAGAAAGTGGGCTTGCAAGAAAATGTTTCAAGGTGTAAAAAGCAAAGAATTGTTTTTTCCTTTAGTTAGAAACTTTCTCAATAAATGAATACAAACTCAGTCATTTCCATTTGCATGATTTATCGTTTTTATCTATTTCTACATAAAACTGGATGATAAAAGTTTGCAGTCTGATGTTTTTGTCTCACCTTAGCATGTTTTATAAATGAAAATTAGTTTGAAAGACACTTTATAATTCATTTTGTTTGCTTTCTTGTTTATTTATTTAGCATATTTAAAATCTCTTCCAGTTCCAGTCTTTAAACGTTCTTTAGAAAACCGTCTGAAAAACAACGATATTATTGTTTATTGCACTAATTTCTTGGACAGTTTATGGTCCAGTATAATTGATTATTGTGACAGAAAACTAAACGTTGCTGCACAACAAAAACAAAGACGCTTTCTGGTTTCTGTGGGGATTTTCATAACTTCAGAAGCAGGAAATAAAAGAGCGGAGGAGAAAATGTCGCCTGCGTTTTGTTATTGCTGAAAATCTTCTGTTTATTAACTTCATTTCAGAATTTCCTCACGTTACACGAAGTGGAGAGAAGAACCTTTGAACTGCAGCTGGAGGAAATGAAGGAAAGCGCCGTAGCGATGGAGAAGCTGAGCTGCTACTGGGACAAGGTTGGAACATCTTCCACTGGGATTTCATGCTTTTAGACAAAGAATTTCATGTTTTGTTTTTGTTTTTTCCAGACATTGGACTCTCCGTCTCTGCAGAACATTTCTCTCTCAGTGAAACCGCATCAGCTTTTAGCTGTGATTGGACCCGTAGGGGCTGGAAAGGTCAGTAACAGGGAGGTCAGAGGTCAGGTGATTGGACTGGTTTTGTTGTTAAAAGATTATTCAAATTTTATTGATGTAGGGTTGCAATTCTCTTACAAAAGTATTTGTCTTTTAATAACTAAACTTCAATAAAAGGAAAAGTCAAGAGACTTTGTGAAAAGTCAACTTTGCTGCACAAAACTCAGCTTTTATTCTTTCTTAAACTTTGCAAAATTTAGCAAAAGTCTCCCAAATCCTGTTATTGTTAAAGAAAATACATTGACTCAGTCGAATAAAGAAACAGAAAACTGGATGGATTTATTTTAATACATTAAATGTGCAACGTTTACTGTGGTGCATTAAGATTATTGTAGAGAGAAAAAGGAGTCGATTATCAGCAAAACAAAAAGTTTGAAATGTCAAAAATGTCTAAATGTCAGAGTTTATGTAGAAAGTCACATTTACTCTGCCATATTTTGTTTGTCATATTTATTATAGTGTTTGATCAAATCCATTCTAAGTTTTGGATCTACAGTAAATATCTATTTAGAAAATGAAATAGTTGGACTTGTTTACTTGAGGTTTTTTTGGACCACATGATAAAAAGTTTAAACAAATTTTTCCTAACTTCCTCACTTTTTCTTCCTGACTCAGTCTTCGTTGCTCAGTGCCATCCTGGGAGAGCTGCCGCGCGACTCGGGCGCGCTGACGGTCAAAGGTCAGCTGGCCTACGCCTCCCAGCAGCCCTGGGTTTTCCCCGGAACCATCCGCAGCAACATCCTGTTTGGGAGAGAGTTGGACCCCAAGAAGTACGAGAAAGTCCTGCGCGCCTGCGCTCTGAAGAAGGTCAGAGGCGTCCAGATGTTTCCATGAGTGTAACAGAGTTTGATTATAGATGTGAAGTTTGTAAGAATGTACTTATTATTCTTTGAATGTGTTTTGTTTTGTCAACAACTGTTATTTCTATTTTATATCAAATAAGGATCTTTACAGCTGAAATCTTTTTATTGCGTAAATGTTGTTTCTTTTCAGGATCTGGATTTTTTTCCTGACGGAGATCTGACTCTGATCGGGGACAGAGGAGCCACTCTGAGCGGAGGACAGAAAGCTCGCCTTAACCTGGCCAGGTGTGGAGACAGTCGCTGACATCATCAAGCTTCGGAAAGAAAACGAAACTCCATCAGACATTTAGCATTTAGTTTCTCACAGAAACCATAAATTCCCTCATTTCCTAACAGGAAGTTTGGACATTTCATCCATACTTTCTCTTAAAATCAAATATTTGTAGATGTTTTTCTATATTTGCACTAAATGTAAGCTGACATGATGGCGTAATTAAAGTAAAGCGGTTGTTTCAGGGCTGTGTACGAGGAAGCAGACATCTACCTGCTGGACGACCCTTTAAGCGCCGTAGATGCAGAAGTGGGAAAGCATCTTTTTGAACAGTGAGTGAAACTTTCTCTGTTATGAATCATTGATTTATTTAGAATAATGTCCAATTTTCTTATGTAAGAAATATTTCATTAAAATTTAAAATGAACAGTAGATGACAGCTGTTAGCGAATTGATGTTTCTGTATTAAAAAGCATTTTTAGTGTTTTTATAACCGAGTTGTAGCTGTTTTTATGTTCACTTGTTACAACAGAGTAACAGAAAACGCCGGAGGGCCGGATTATGACTTGTTTGTGTTTGTTTCTGGCTGCTGCGCTCCTTCACCCCTTCAGGGTGAGTTCATTTCTCTGAATGGTTGTTAATTGGTTGCTGTCGATGGGCAGGTGCGTCTGCGGGCTGCTGCAGAACAAATGTCGTGTCCTGGTGACGCACCAGCTGCAGTATCTGAAGGCCGCAGACAAGATCCTGGTCCTCAGGGAGGTAAGAACGGAGAAACGGTAGATCTTTGTTTGTAGTGTGACGTCATGCATCCAACTTCCTGCAAAAAAAAAGCTAGCAATCATTAGCATGGTTTTAGCTGTGATGTTTTCCACATAACACCCTAAATCATAAATCCACGTGTGACATATAAAAGGAAAAAGTATGACAACTAGATGACAAGGTCATGAAAAAGTTGTAAGTAAGAGAAATAAATATGGAGGGAGAGAGAAGTAGTTTATTTATGCTAGCTTGACTTTGTCAACTTTAGCATTTAGATTCTAGGTGAAACTCTGTTTTGGTTTAGTTACACAATAAAAAAGGCCACAGAAACACCAACTGTAATCTACCAGATGAGCTACTTGTTAATAATCACACATTAACCATAAAGCCTGTGAACATAGAACTGTAACAGACTCGATGTTTTGTTCTGTGTGGGAAACATTTGAGGGTTTTTAGGTGTCGCAGTGAGTCTTTGCAGTGAAGTGGACAGACAGAGCGAGAGAAAAAAGTGGTTTTGTGTTGTTCAACTCTTACTTTTCCCTTTACTGTGGCGAATAGCAGAGGTTTGAAAAGAATGCGTGAAATCTGAGGATGGAAACGATAACATTGGATGTGAAACGAGCCGGTTGTGTTGGCCTCCTTGCACGCAGGGTCACATCATGGGCCAGGGGAGCTACGGGGAGCTGCAGCGCTCCGGCCTGGACGTGGCTTCACTGCTGAGGAAAGACGAGGAGCAGGACTCTGATAAACTGTCTCTGCACAGTCAGTGGACCGACGTCTCCCACAGTTCCCACAGCAGCCTCCTGCCGGCCGACGCCAGCTACACAGAACAACTTCCTGTGGGTGTATTTCACAAAAAGACGGTTTGATTATTAACACTTTAATGCACGTGATTAATCTGCGTTCATATGACTTGGCAAAGGAGGAATAAATAATTAGTGGTTGCATTTGGAACGTGTTGTGCAGGTGGAAGCGGCTCCGACGCTCGCAGAAGAGAGTCGAGCAGAAGGAAACGTCGACAGCCACATTTACCTCAAGTACTTCACTGCCGGCTGCAACTCTCTGGTTCTGCTGCTTATTGTTGTCATCAGTGTCGTAGCAGAGGTTTGTGTCGTCGTGGTGATGCTAATCGGATTCCTTTTGAAGTATTGGTGAGAAAAGCATGGTTGTAATTGCATGGATCTAATTATGGGTCTGTCAGGTTTGAGTTTAGACATAAAACATGGAGGAAAACTGAAGATTTGGAGAGAAAAGTGAAGGAATAAATTAGTCATGTGACAAACTGAGGTTAATATGTGAACAAGACGAGTCGGACTGAAACGATGAATAATGATGAATCGATTAATGGATTAATTGTTAACTAATTTAATAATCAGTTAATCAGAGTACACACTCCAGAAAGGTAAATTCACTGAAAGAGCAACACAGTGAGAGCTGTGATTAAGACCAAACATTTAGTATTTCACTTAAGAATAAGAAAGTTTATCTCTAAATATGTTTTACCCAGAACTCAAGTGACATAGTTTTAGCTTCACCTCAATAAAATGATGTGAAATAAATAAAATAAATCTCCATCCTTTTTACAGAAAAGGGTTAGAGTCACTAAAGAATAAAACAAATAGTACTATTTCTCAGACTTGACATCAAATTTCTCAGTCAAAAAAGTCTGAATTATGAGAAGAATATCAGAATTACAATGAAAAAGAATAAGAATTATAGGGAAAAAAAATCTAAATTATGAGGAGAAAGTATGAAATTTGAGGGAAAAATATCAAATAATAAGGAAAAAAAAATCAGAATAAGGTGGAAAAAAAGGTAGAAATGATGAAATGTTTGAGAAAAAAATCTACATTATTATTATTATTATTATTCTTAAGTGTAGAAAATTATCAGTGGCCCTAACAGTCTTTTACACTTTTTGCATCTAATAACTAATTGGTCAATCTAGAAAACAATCAATAGATGATCTGTACGCTGTCTTGATAAGTCAAGCAGAATGGGTTGAGTTTTATGCATTTATGTAGCTGCAGACGGATCCTTTGCTTATTTAAAGAAGGAGTTAAATTATGAATTTTCATCTGTTAACGTATTTATGTTAGTTAATAAAACAGGCGCCAAGAATAATAAGTAGAACGATGGTAAAATACTTTATCCTGATGAATCTGTCGGTCTTCCACAGGTCGCCTACATCCTGCAGGACTGGTGGCTGGTTTACTGGTGAGCGTTACCGTAACATTACCGTAATGTTTCTGCCGCAGCGCCTCGTGTTTCTGATGTTGATGTATGTAATTGTAATTTTTCCAGGGCGAGAGCCGACGTCTTCAACAGCTCCGCCCCCGTCGTCGCCATCAGAAACGGCGTCAACGCCACGCCCGCAGACGCAGAGTTCCACCTCGCCTTCTACCTGGGCGTTTACTCAGGTGAGCCTGACCGTCTGCGCGTGTAACCGTGGCAACAGACTCACGCTCACCTCGCCGCAGGTCTCACCGCGGCCGCCGTGGCGTTTGGGTTTGTCCGGAGTTTACTCATCTTCCACGGTTTGGTGAAATCAGCCCAGAATCTTCACAACAACATGTTCGACGCCGTCCTTCGCTCTCACGTTCACTTCTTTGACATCAACCCCATCGGTGAGGCTTCCTGCTGCAAACACTACGAAGATTGCCAAGTATTTGGATGTAGTTTTTAATGCTAATAATTTATTACACTTGAAATAACACAAAGTAACTTGTATTGATGAAAAAGTTGGAGTTCTGCTGGCAGATTATGTCATTTTTCCTGTTAGTGAAATATTTTTTTAAGGAACTATTTACTTCAATTAAGTCAAAAGTTCCTCAATATTTACATTCAAGGTAATAAACTCTTATTTAAACAGTACTGAGATAAAAAGTAGAGAAAAATCTTTGGTAATATTTAGTATTTTAGTTGTGTAATGTTGTTTCACAGACGTATTCAGCTGCTGCATGGATGAAAAGTCAGCTCTTGTTTCCTGTTGCTTTAGGAAGGATTCTCAACAGGTTTTCTAAAGACATTGGCCAAATGGACTCCATGCTGCCCATCACCTTTGTGGATTTTTACCAGGTGAAAAATTAATGAATACTTTAAAAAAAAAACTTGTCATAAATGTCGTCTTTGAAATCTTAGTCATGAATGTTTTATTAGAAAACTAGTCTGAAAGGAAACATTTGTAACTTTCCACTGCAATATTTCACTAAAACATTGAAACAGAAGGAAATATAAATAGTTTCTTTAATCTTCTGTAGAAGTTTTTGTCCTAAATGAGAATTTATGAGAAAAATCTCAAATGTAAGTGTTTAGCAAAAACTTGTGCAACTAACTCTTCTTATAATGTACAAAAATAAATCAATAAAAAAAACTAATAGAGGAAGCCAGAAGAAAATATTTAGGTTAATAGATATTTAAATCTTTCATGTATAGATTGGATATTTTAAAGAATCACATCAAATTATATGAAATAGCTTATATATCAGTGAGTCAGTGAGGATTCTGAAGGTAAACGGTGAAATGTAGTGAAATGTTTTTGTTTTTAAAAGCGGTCTCGTCACCGTCGGGTTTTTCTCTCCAGCTGTTTCTGCAGAACGTGGGCGTGGTGGCGGTGGCCGCCGCCGTCATCCCTCACATCCTCGTCCCCGTCGTCCCTCTGCTCCTCTTCTTCCTTTACTTGAGGCGCTACTACTTGCACACGTCTCGGGACGTCAAGCGACTCGAGTCGACAAGTACGTCCACGAACCGAATCACATCCCAGTAAAACACAGGAAAAGACCTACAAGCCGCGTTGGTGTGAATGTGATTTCTGCAGCTCGCAGTCCCGTCTTCTCCCACCTGTCGTCGACTCTTCAGGGTCTGTGGACGATCCGAGCGTTCGGAGCCGAGGAGAGGCTGAGGAAAACCTTTGACTCCTACCAGGACCTTCACTCAGGTCCTTAGAGTTTCCCTATAAAGCTGCTGCCGTGTGTTTGAGAAAGTGAGATGTTATTGTGATGTTTGTGTGCTTCAGAGGCCTGGTTTCTCTTCCTGATGACCTCCAGATGGTTCGCTCTGCGGCTCGACAGCATTTGTTCCATCTTCATCACTTTCACGGCGTTTGGCTGCATCCTGTTCAGAGGCGGTGAGGTTTAGGACGGGAACCACAAACCGGTTCTCACCTGAATCTAAGGAAGTGATTCTAAGGCTTGAGTTCTGTAGATTTGTTCTCCTCCTTTCAAACTTTTCTCATGTCTTTTGTTGCTAAGCTGCCCTTTAATACTTTAAGTAGAAGTTTTCATTTCCAAATCAAAGCTTAAACCCTTAAGCATATCCAGAGTTTTTTACATTTACTTCAGTAACTGTTTTTAAAAAATATACTTGAAGGAATATTAGAAAATACATTTTACTTTTACTTGAGTCATATTCTACTGAAGTATTGCTAATTTAAGTCCAGTAAGAGTTATTAATTTTCTACCATCTCAGTGAAAAATAAACATGATTCAACCAGACAGACACACAGCTGGAGGTCTCTTTTAACTGTCACATGTTTTAGTGTTATGGAAAGTAACTGATTTATATAGAAAATGTTATTTTCCTCCTTAAAAGACCAAAACCACCAATCAATTCAATAATACTCAGTAAATCATTAGACATTTTACCACATCCTCTATATTCCTATTGGAGTGATTTACACGGTATTGTTTTAACTATCTAGAGGTATTTCTACTTTTACTGGAGTAAACATGTCGCTGCGTATCTGCTCCGTATTTGCGTGATGACGTATCGCACACGCTCCGTATTCTCTTTTAGAAACTATCCAAGATGGCGCCGCGTTAGCAGCGCGCCTATAAATGCTAGTATTTAATAAAAAACAAGAGGAAACTCGAGGCAGTTGGAACATAATCAGAACTTCAATCGCAGTCAAAGAAGGAAAGAACTGAAATATCGTCGAATATTTTACTAAACAGTCTGCAACCGACGTAAAGTGTTTCACACGTCGCTTAGCAACAGCGGTGACTCTCGGGGGCGGAGCTAGGATGTTAGCATGCTCTGCTATCAATGTCCCAGGTAACATTCACCCAGTTTTCCTTGTATTAATGTTAGCGACGTACTGCATGACTGTTAATGTGAGATGGAGATTATTAATCACATAAATTAGACTTTATTACCAACGAGGTTTCTTTATTTTGTTCAAAACACGAGGACTGTTGATGTGCTGTGTTAGTATTTTATGCTAAAGTGTTCACCTGACTGTGGCATTGTTATATTGAAGTAAGTTATAAATGAGTTTAGAATCAAATACAACATGGAGGATATGTAGAATGAAAGAGTCTTTTCCCAACTCATTGAGAATGAAACATTGTGGTTGTTCACAGGCCTGGAGGCCGGCCAGGTGGGCCTGGTTCTGACCTACGCCGTGACCCTGGTGGGAAACTTTCAGTGGACCGTCAGACAAAGCGCAGAGGTGGAAAACATGGTAGGTCATGTTGTTTTTAGAAGATGCAAAGTGCTGTTAATCAAATGAAAATCAAATATCCTAAGTGCTTCTGCTGCAGAATTAGACCGTAAACTCAATTTAAACCTTTCCTGTTTGCAGGCCAGTTAATTTCAACCTGCAGACTGGTTTGTTCCCAGTTTAGTCAGGATTGAGTAGCAGAGCCTTAGCTGTAGCCACAAAACTAGATCATAAATGTTTGGAAATCAATGAGACACAAAACAAATTCAAGTCTCTGAAGCTTTTCCAGATTCTGTCAAATGAAAACAACAACGTTCAGCGTGTTTGATCGGATGTCAAGAGATTCCTTTGCTCATCTTGAACAATATATGTTGTTGTACGTTTTACTCAAGTTTTCAAAATCAAATAGAAAACTTTAATAATCTTTTCTAAATCACAAAACAGAGCCATTCCCAGAGCATGATGCTGCCACTGCGATGCGTCAGCTTGGGATCAAGTTTTCATCCTTTTCACAATGAGACTCTGATGGGAAACAATTAGAAAACGTTTCCAAGGGATCTTCTTTTGTATTTATGTCATTTTTAAAGAGCAGGAGTGGTTTCAACTGTTCCTAGAGATTCTTTGAGAAGTTTTAGTGATCTTTCATAAATATCTCACATTTTTGGGATCTGTGTGTCGGTGCAAGTTATGTTTTTCTTATTTGCTTCAAACTTCATATTAATCATTAAAATTCCATGTAACTGTGAATGTGGAAAACCTGCATAAACACTTATTTCTTGTCTCACGTAATTAATCAGACCTTCACCAAATAAAAGTGATTAATGGAGTTGTGGTCCTTTTATCTTTGCTTTATAAAAAGTGGATGTTGTTTTATATCTCATCCGGTTCTTTATTCTTTGACATGATTTAAAATGTTTCTCACATTCCCAGATGACTTCGGTGGAGCGAGTGTTGGAGTACACGGAGCTGGAGAGCGAAGCACCGTGGGAAACGGAGAAGCGTCCTCCTCCCGATTGGCCGAGCCAAGGGGCCGTGACCTTTGACACAGTCAGCTTCTCCTACACTGCAGACGGTCCGCTGGTCCTCAAAGACATCAGCGCTACAATTAAACCCAGTGAAAAGGTTTTGTTGTTTCCCGGAAACTTTTCTTTGTTCGTTATCGAACTGACAAATAGGGCAGAAACAGTTTTCATGATACAAACGTTTCATAGCAGTTGATTTTTAGTAATTGTTGATTCTTTATGTTTGTCACCATAACATATCCAACAGTTTGAGGTTTTATTTCTCTGAATAATTTTTGTTCTGGTTCATTTTGCATCAAGCCTCCAAATGATTTTGTTTCAGTTGGGGATCGTGGGGAGAACCGGAGCCGGGAAAAGCTCTCTGGTCTCGGCTCTGTTCCGCCTGGCAGAACCTCAGGGAAAAATCTACATCGACGGCATTTTGACCTCTGACCTCGGCCTGCACGACCTGCGCCAGAAGATGTCCATCATTCCTCAGGTGAGTGGAAACGGAGCGTGGCCTCATGCAGCAGTAAGCTCAGTCAACCCAGTAGTGGAGCAAAGATAAGAGTTTGGGTGGGACTTTGGACCCGGTTCTTCAGGACATCAGTTCATGACCCGAACACACACACACTGTGTGTTCAGCTGGTCAAACATTGATTGCCAAGTTGCCTTCAGTGTAGCTTGTAAATAAATGTTGTCAATGCTGCTTTAGGCCACTTAAAGTTGAATTTGTTCAAATGAGTTTAGATGTTTTTATTTATGGCCTTTTGTTGCTACTTTACTACAACTGGACAACATTCATGTTTAAACAGAGAGGATGTACGCAGAAAAACAGATCCAATATTCATTGGACACACATGTTTATTTTTTTTAAGGCTTCATGGGGTTTAAATAGAAAGAAAGTGATAGTCGAAGAATCACTTTTCCTGATTTATTGTTTTGTTTTTAGTCATACAATAAATCTGGATGTTATTCCTTCAAATCTACAGTCAACTTGATATTTGGGTTTCTCTGATGACGTAATGATTAAATATAAGACGGTTTATAATTTGATCAGTGACTCATTACTGCTGCAGTTTTTACCAAACACTATTTAACTCTGAAATAATTAGTTGCATCTGTAATTGTTATATTTACTAGAGTGAAAAATATTGAAGCTGAGCTTCTCTTTGTTGTTCTGAGCTGTTTGCTCTCAGTCCATGTAAAACTCAATACAGTTCATAAATATGGACACAAACCAATAAATGAGTAAATCTAGAGTTATTTATAGTAAACCTTGTGTTGCACATTAATGCAGTGATTTCAGCCTTGCAGCACAGAATCACAGAGGATCATTAAAGGGTCTGTTTTCTGTGTTTTCCCTCCGATCCGAAGGACCCGGTGTTGTTTACCGACACGCTGAGGAACAACCTGGATCCGTTCAGCCGGCACTCTGACGAGGAGCTGTGGGAAGCTCTGGAGGAGGCGAGTGTTGACACAAGCTTTATTTATGACATTAGGACCGTCAGCGACGTTCCCGTCTCCCTCAGGTCCAGCTGAAGTCCGTAGCCGAGGATCTGCCTGGAAAGCTGGAGACGGTTCTGGCCGAGTCCGGCTCCAACTTCAGCGTGGGTCAGAGGCAGCTGGTGTGTCTGGCCAGAGCCGTCCTGAGGAGGAACCGCATCCTCATCATTGACGAGGCCACGGCCAACGTGGACCCGCGGTACGCCATGGAGAGAGAGAGAGACACACACACACACATGAAGGTCAGATCATAAAACATGTTTGTTGTTGCAGGACAGACGAGCTGATCCAGAAAACCATCCGGGACAAGTTCAGGGAATGTACCGTTCTCACCATCGCTCACCGCCTCAACACCATCATAGACAGCGACCGCATCCTGGTGAGACTTGTGATTGGTCGATGGCTCTCTGGTCACCTGTTTGTTGACACTTGACGTGTTTGGTCCACTAGGATCTTGCTGCAGTTCATTGGGAAGGTGCTAATGAGCTAATGATCCAGGTCTGGTTTTGCTATGGATGTAAACTTCAGTTTAGTTCAAGGGAATCCTGGTCCAGTTTGAAATCATTACTTATATCCAATAGGACCAGAGACGCTCCACAAGCAGGAAGTGGACTATAGTGCAGGGTATTCTGGGTAAATATGGCCTAAAGAAAGGAGTCAATGTAGCTGCAGGTGGAGAAACGGCTCCAAGCGATGAAATCTGATGGATTCTTGTTCACATGTCGTGAAGGAGGAAGTTTAATGTATTTCATATGTTCAGGTTTTCATGTCATTTTCTAAGTGGTTGTTGTTGCAGCGCCACCACAGGTGAAAGAGGGTTCAACAGGTTGTTCAATGACTTTATATGTATTGACTCAGTTCAGCATTGAAGTAACAAAACATTGAATGTAGACCCCCAGTGGAACCAAGACTGGTGGACAATGAGGTGAGCAAAGCTTCTGATTGAGACCCTGGATGGGTAAAATAAATATTAGAGTCTGGATGTGGTGATGATGATGATGATGATGAACTCCCACTGGAACCTTCAGAGACACATAAACAGAGTGACAAAGTCAGCCTTCTTCAAAAGCCTCAGCACTGTTTTGATCATTAGTCACTGTTCGTTGCAGCAGGTCTCCCTAAAACACTAATGAGTTTTTAAACGCTGCTGCTGCTGGTGATGGGATTCAAACCAGGACGATTCAGGGAGCTTCAGTCCTTCCACTCAGAGAATTGACTTTGAAAGATCTTGTTTGTTTCTAAATGACTCAGTAATGAAATGTTCTGCTGTATGGAGAAGCATCATTCAGTTTCCAGGTGGCACATTTCTTGTGCAAGCTTGTAGAAATACAGAGTTGCTCTAAGCTTGGAGCTGCTTTTCTCTCAGTGGATCTTTCATCGACATGCTTGATGTTTATTTGTGTGATGAGAAGGTAAAGTTTTAGTAGTTTCTGAGTGTAGTTAAATGTTTTCAATCAATTTCTAAGGCCTTGTTGCTCATATCTGCTTTAATAATTGTTACTTCTACCTCAAGGTTTTGGACGGTGGCAGCATCCAGGAATTAGACCGACCCTTCGCTCTGCTGCAGAACCCAGACGGCGCTCTCTACAAGCTGGTCCAGCAGACGGGCCGGGCCGAGGCAGCCGCTCTGCTGGAATCAGCCAGAGAGGTGAGCTGGAAATGTTGACATGTTATTAGCGCTCAGTAAATCCAGTAGATCCCAGCGAACAGATCCAATGTTTCCACAGTCGGCACATGCAACAGAACCGACCGAGTCCCAGGACCCGAGGACGGAGCAGAACATTCCAGAGTCCAATGAGATGTGATGCGAAGGTACAGGAGCGTCAGAGAAACGCTGGAACAATTTGGTTCCGAAGGAGAAAATCATAACACACACGAATATAATACATATATATTTAATGTGCAAACGACGGCCTTGTTAGAGTTTTATCATGCGATGCACTGAGGTGATGTATGGACTCCCTGAATTCATCTCACATGTTTATTGATAAAAACGGGCATAAATGTAGTGAATCATAAAGGTTTTTCTATGGCTCCACCAGTGCAGCAGCTGCAGTCGTTGAAGCCTCACCGGTGCTCAGTAGTGAACAGCAAAACGTCGACCTACCTCAGTTACACGTGTACATAAACAGCAGCAAATGGTGCAGAAAGTCAGAATAGTGATGAGAAATAAAATGTAATGAAAGCAGAAAAGTAACTTATGATTCACAGCAGATTCTATGAGGATAGAATATTGAATGAATATTTCTGGAGTCATTTTCATGTCACTGCTGAACTTTCCAAATGATGCATAGAGTTTTAATGAACATAAAGGACTAAGCTGCCTGAAGTACATCACTTGTTGAAAAGAGTGTGTTTCATCCGAAAGCATCTGTAGAGGGAAGAATAGCACATGCACCAAAGATGGTTATATTTATAGTTGCAATGAGGGTTTAACAGAAACACTGTGGTGGGTCTGGCTGCCATGCAGCGTTTGGTCAGATTGGCCCCAATTGTTCATAGATTGAAGTAAGTTTAATGCCGAGGTGTTGCTGTTTTAGTTACAGTCTCTCTGTGGTTTTCAGTCTGTTTGTTTCTCACTAAATGTCTTCAAAGTAAAACCAAAATGTCTGAAGCTGGAGTTGAATCAATGCGGCAATGTTTTCTGTGTCCTTTCAGTGTTTATTCTTCCCATTAGAAATGGATTTGTCATGTTCAGGTTTATTATGTATTTCTGTCTTTACAGTCATTTAATGAATTAAATTTCTCTAAGGAAGAAAGAAAAGTGTTGGCTGGGAATGTAAACTAATTGTTTGGGTCTTTTCATGAAGTAGAGTTTGCAAAACTGTCATGTTTAGTGTTTTGTGTGTTTCAGATGGTTTGATGGATCACTAAATATCTCAGGAGGAGCTGAGAAATCTGTCCTTAAGGAGAAACTTTAAGAAACCCAAACACCTGGTTCACATTGCTTAAATATATCCCATAATAATAGATATCCCTTAAGAAGAGGATGTAATTATCAAATGTTCATAGGAAATATTATCAATCTTTCCAGGTGTTTGTTTGGTGCTTTTCCATAACCAGTTATGAAGAGATAAAGCTAATCATCTACAGACTATCTATGTCTTTAATCCAAGCGGTGTTTTCTCTGCAAAGGTGAAATGCTTCCTTTCCAGCAGAGAGCAGGCGTCCAGAGTTTATTTGATTGGAGCTGTGGTGTCAGATCCAGGGACGTGACGATTGTCAACAACCTCATAAATCAGAACTGTTCTCTTCATCACAGTGTATGTCAGGATGTGATGAAGCAAAGAAGACTGTAACATGAAACCCAGACAGATCGTAGTAATTACCAGTCCTTTCAGTGATGTGTGTAAAAGTGTGTTCAGTCAGAGGCTCACGGACATGTGCTGGCAGCATATTTCTACTGAGGTGAATATGCCATATTTAGAAGGAAGTGCAGAGAAAGTAGCTTCTTAAAGTGTAAAGTATATCAGAAAAGCACAAGTCATGTGAAGTTGGAGTGTAGAAGAACAACACGTGAAAGTAGATATTTGGAAATAATGGTAAATATCAAAAGTTATATTTTCGATGTTGTAAAACAAAATAATAATAATGCATAATTGTCTAAGTTAGCACTTCAGTCCAGTTGCTTCAACACTGTTGTCTGATTCGCTGCAGCTCTTTGTAATGTCTCCTCCTGGACGGCAGGAGGCGCCGTACACAAACAAAACTTCACATCAACACATGGGTTTTGTTTGGCAGAAGACAGCTTATGGCGTTGTGAGTGAGGAAATGGTTTCAGGTTGTTCAGGGTCGTATTAACATCAGCAGCAGGTTCCCCACGTGAGACGTGGAAGCTTCCAGGACGTTGAGCAGGCCGCGGAGGACTCCATCCTGCTGATGGAGGCGATGCAGCAGACGAGGCAGGGCTGCACCTTTCCACTGTTGGTGATGTTTGTGTCCCTGATCACTTGTCTAACTGTGGACCATTGATGCTTTTTCCAGCCTTTGTGTGTCCGTGGAAGTGGGCAGCGGCTCCGGAGCAGCAGCAGCAGCAGCTGTCTACATGTGAGTCACTGTATCACATGCAGACATGATGGTGAAAATCAAGCTGTTATCCTTAGGATGTCATGTAATAAATGAAAGGAACATTCAAGTAAGAGATGTAAGGTTCTCCAGCGATGTTAGAGGATTTCTACATGCGTGGAAACATAAAGTGAAGTTTTATATAGAGGAGAAACATGGTTAAAAACTGTGGAGGTGAATCATCCATAGGGCATAATAAATATGTGGATGTTTTCCAGTAGTTCCTACAGTTGCATAATAAGCCTTGTTTTATATGAGGCAACATCAACACGCCAGTATTCAGCATCTGCATTGTTAATCTGTAATCCAGATAATCCCTACAGGGCAACATGTGAAAGCAGATTTCAATGCTGGTGCTGAGAAATATTGGAGACTAAATCTATGGCCAAGTTCGGCAACATAACTTCAGGTCTAGTTCTATAATTAGTCACAGAAATTAGGCTTTTTTTTAAGTATCAAATAGTAAAGATTATAATGACATCAATATATGAAGTTATTCTAAATGTATGGAGCCACAGTGCAGCATTAGCACCGTAAATGACATGACAGGTTTAATGTCTATTTTCCATTGCAGTGTTCTGCTGGCAGACATCAGAGAGTTTACATATTTATGTGTAAAGAGATCAGACTTTAGGTTAATCACAGTTACTTAGCTCATGAAGGAAACATGTAGAGCAGACGCCTCCTTTTCCAGTCACAAATGTTGTGTAATTTGATCAGACATTAAGAGTCAATAGCTGTAATTCATGTGTGCTTCAGTTCAGGCATCATGTGGCCTTCCTCCACGTGTAGCTTCTCTCTCCCTGTCAGTAGTCTGTCGCTAATATTGATGTGGTTCTGTGGACTGTGGATGGTCCAAAGACATGAAATTTGATTTGCTTTGTCCTTGATTTCACTCTAATGTATTAACTGAGTAATAACAATAGTCAGATAATGAAATACATGTCCTCAAATATAGTGGACATGTCTTTTGAAATGTTTCAAGTAGGCCCTAGAAAACAGGTTGTGATGATTAGGTGTAAGTTGGTCTTTTAGAAGATCCAGATTATCTCCTAAAATGAAGCCAAGTTTGATGCTGATCCACAAATCATCATAGATCAGATAATGTTGTCAATGTAGAGAAATAAGAAGGTTGTTTGGTTGTCCAAAGAATAATGTAAAACAAGGGATATTCCATGTATTATAGATGCATAGATCAAAATCAGGCAGTGCATTTAGTGTCTTTATCAGTGTACAGTCAAAGTAGGTGTTTAGTGATGTTTATTCTATTATTTGTTCCCTGCAGCTGCAGTGATGTGAATCCAGCTGCAGTGCAGTGCACAGCCTCAACCCCCTGCTCTAAGCGGGTCACTCTGCAGCCTGGTACTGATCACTGACACATGTGTAAGTAGGACCACAAGTCATGTATATAGTAGTGGGAGAAACATTGTAATGAAGCAGTCTGAGGTGAAACGAGTCACTGATTTTGAGTCATATATGTGGCACAACAGAGAGTTTTAATCAGAATGCAGCAGGTCTCCAGGCACAGAAACACCAAGGATGAGGACATGAAACCAAGGGCTCAGAGTTTGGTTGTGATGCAGCTCTAGACAATGAACTTCCAACCATCTACATGTAACCCAAAGAGTTCTATTAGTGACAGTTCACCAGCTTTTAATGTAACATTCTCAGCAGCAATGTTCCCCCATAATATGTAGTTGAATGAAATGCTGACTGTAGCGTCATTCATCAATGAGTCAAGAAGTAGCATGGAACAACTCAGTAATGTTAGACAAGTCACAAAGTAGTAAGAGACAGACAAGATCAATCTATGTGTTGTTCAGGTACAGAGTGTTTTCATGAGGAATTGTGGGAAGGTTCATGTTCTCTGCAATCCTCCCTGTGTCGTCACTCCATCAGAAGAGATGTGTAGATACATAGTTAGCTAGCTAGCAGGAATAATGTTCAGATCAGTATTTAATGATCTCTCTCTCTCTCTCTCTCTATGTGTTAAGGTGGGCAGCAGAGGGATGGAGGAGGAGGCCTGGCCTGGAAGAGAGGTCACTGACTGGTTCCTCAGCTGCTCTCCAGTTGAGGTTGATTTTACCTGGTCACCATGGTGGAGAACAAACCAGGTTAGTGGTTCATCAAGGAAACTCTAAGAAGTGATGGAAATCAGAAAGTAAAGGCTTTGTTTCCCCTCAGGAGATCATTGGGTTAATGAGGCAGGTTGGTCTCCAAGGAGAGACCAGCTTATCAAACAGAGCTGGCAACAAGAGCCTGTTGGTTGTGTTTCCATAGAAACCAGCAGAGGTAACAGTGAAAGGTGAGATGTGTCATTTTAATGCACTCTATAGCTACAGTCAGTGGTGTAACGTAATGTAAACTATGTTTGTCGTTATTCCTCAGACATGCATTAGTACAGACAGTCTAACTCTGTTGCTCCCAGACTGTGTCTCCATCTGGTCCCAGTTTCACGGCTCCACTGGCCACCAGCTCCAGAGCTTTGGGGAACGCTTGATGCTCTGCCTCCCTGATTCTAGCAGACAGAGTGTCTTCTGTGTCCCCCAGCAGCACTGGTACCGCTTCCTGGACTATGATGGCGCCTGCATCCACCTCCTCCTACAAGCACGGAATAGTTGTCATTCTTGGGATATGTTTAATGGCATGTATGTTTTAATATATCTGTTCAGCGCTTACTGCTACAAAGTGGACAGTACAGCCAGTTATCTTCACTCCAGCATGCAGAGCCTGTTTCTGTGCATTCACCCCTTTGAATGATGGCAGCAGGGAAGGATGGATGTTGAGGATCCTCCCTAGTCACATAGGAAGGCAACGTAAGCCTTATCCCCCGTGGGGGGGGGGGGGGGGGGGGGGGGGGGGGGGGGGGGGGGGGGGGGGGGGGGGGGGGGGGGGGGGGGGGGG
>CAEGAD010102278.1:0-29968 GCA_903067055.1 Poeciliopsis paucimaculata
ATGAATTTTTTGTTGTTTTCGGGGTTTGGGTTGGTTTACGTTAATTGTTTTTGGGTTTTTATTTTTTTTTTGTGGTTGAAATCCCCCCCCCCCCCCCCCCCCCATCCCATTAGGGGAAATAAAAATACAACCAAATTACAGAATGATGATTTGTCATAGCGTTTATTCTGTTGGTCACTTTGTTGCATATAGTTATGGATTTAATCGTTTTAGAAACACAAGCCCTGGCGACCGACCGCGAAAATATGTTTGGCCACATGGTGCAATCCACCATCGGTCGTGTTTCAATTGGTTTCCAGACATAAGAAAAAATAAATAAAAATCAACGATCAAACGTCCCGTCGTCCCCGATCAGGCTCCTACATCCGCGGTGTTCGACACTTTTTCCCCCCACCTTTACCCACTCCCATATGGTAAGCGTGATGAAATAACAACAAGCAATTCCAGCCCAAATAATTCAAAAATAAAAGTCTGTTGAAATAGAGTCTATTTGAAAGCTATTATTTTGAAGGCTGCATCAGTCCACTTCCGGTCTAACTGTAACCCGTTTCTCCCCCTTTCGCTCAACGCCGAGTTTGTGGCTTGAAAAGCGCTTTTGCCTCCCCCCGCCTGCTGTAAATGGAGGCTGGGATTGTTGCGGGCGGACCAAATAGGAGAACTTTATGATTGTTGACCGTTTTCAAACCGTCTGCGCAGTTGTTTTAACGTGCTTCTTTAACAACCGGCGCAGCGTGAAATGTGGCACGCTCGCACAAGCTACACGCGCACCTTCTTTTCTTCTCCACCTCGGCAGCGCTCGAGCGAGCTCCAACCGCCGCTCCCCGTCTGCGGCACTTTTTGGGTGCACTTGCAAATCACTCCCATCACCACTCCCCTTCTACTAACAAAAAGAGGAGCTTTTCCACCATTTTTTTCACCCCCCCAACTGCAAAATGTCTGTTTCAACTTCCACCTGTACGTTTTGTGTGATGTGACATGACAATGACATGTAAACACGTTAACCGTGGCTCCCCCCGCTGCGTCGGGTCTGCATTACCTCCAAATCCTCCTCGTCCTGGTCCACGGCACCGAAAGCGCTATCCCCGTTGCTCAGGTCGGAATGACTGGCTTCTTCCATCGCGCTCCGTCTCGCAGCCGTGGCTAACGAAACATCGTCTTTCTTTCTGCTCCGCCGCTGAACCTTGGCGGCGTTCCGGTAGGAGATGGAGCCCTTGTAGTTAACTTTGAGCACGGTTTGCTCCTGGATCAGTTTCTCCAGTTCCGCGCAGGTTCGGTCAGGCTCGGACCCGTGTCGCCTCCGGACCATTCGGCAAATCCTCTCCAAGTCTGGCCGGGCTTTTCGAGACCGCAGCGAGTCGATAGTATCCAAAATCCACTCGCGGTACTTGGATTCGGACATCTTTTTTTTCCTCGCTTTTTTTCCTCCCCTTCTACCTAAGTGCGTCAAGCTTGAACGTTTCACACGGCGATTTTTCGTGAGTCGCGGTCCGAGCCCCACTGAGAAGCGGAAACCTCGCTCTACGCCTCCTGCGTTTGCGTGTGCGCTTAAGGTGGACTGCCTGAGTTGGAGCGAAAAGTTTCACTCTAGAGGCCGCTATTAAGGTGGAATTTGCTGTCCTGGACGGGAGCGAGCGCCCGCGCCAGGTTTCTCTCGGCCCTTTTGTGAGTGCATTAGGAGACATTTTGTGTACAACTTTACTTAAGAAAGGAGAGGTGGTCACTAAAGAAACCGCATTGTTTGTGTGAACTAATATTAAACAATCAAGAGAGAAAATATGTGTATAAGTAAGTCTACTGGGAGTCAAACTAAATTTATGGAGACAATAGTGGGGAAATATGTATCAATTGCTCTGTTTATTGATTAGTTTGCATTTACTTTGTTCATGGAACCTGAATCCTGCACAGAACAGGCAGTAGAAATGATTCAACACCTCAGGTTATGGATGCTAACATACCTACCAAGCTATATTTTTCTGTATGAATACTACTAGCAGTTCTATATTTCAGGTCCTTTAAATGCTAATTATATTTCATGTTAAATTCCAAAAAATGAAAGTAAAGACATTTTAATTTTTGAGTTGTATATGTTTTTCTTTCTAAACCTGTGCTGGCCTCTAAGTCCTAAGCAGAAGTTTAATTCCTATTTTTCTTAGAGCAGCACTATAAACAAAATCAGAAAATCCGATGAGGCTCCAGATGAGAACACAATGACATAACTGCCTATTTATTACTGTCTTTTATATTTTAGAGAATGTGATAACTACAGCTTTCACAAAGACAATGTTTGGTGGCTGCCTTAGTTTTATTACTACATTCACATTTAGTTCTCCTTAGTCGTATTTGCCACATGCAAATAAATAAATACGTTTCTACTCTTTCTTGTTTTTCATTTACATCTTTATTACCTTTAGCAAATGGTCAAAACTTATCAAACCACTACTTCATAGCTTAACAGATGAAAATATTACACTGTAAAAGTAATTCCTCCCCAGCCCCTTACAGATTTTTTGTTTTGTCAAAGTTAAATGTTTTAGATTATCAGTGACTCACAATGCTGCAAAGAGTCATGGAATTTCATGGGCAAAATACTCAGTTCAGCACATCGTCCACTGTATTTCTTTTTACTGAATCTGACTCCTCTTTCTGTGGTACAGGATGTTGTGATGTCACTTAAGATCCAATCCTAGTAATCCGTCTACCCAAACGTCACAGACGTTTTAATGAATTCGTCCATAAAAATGTTGCATTGCTTAGTTTAGTTGTTGCAAATTATGTTTTAAAAATTTTAAATGTGAAAGTGGAACAACAAATATTACACTAGTAGAGACATCTAAAGCTTTAATCACAATAGAACCTCACATAAAGATAAGTGTCTTAAGTCTTTTTCTGAACTCAAACTGATACATATCGCTATGATGCTTTAGCCATGTTTCATTGTTTAGACACTGATTAAGATTCAGTGACTGACCTGAAAACACAAACTAGCTTTCATCTGACAAGAACATGTTGCAATGTTTGTCATGCGCTGCCCATCCAGCCAATGTCTTTTCTTTTTTTTTTTGCAGGTCTTCTTGCTGATAGATTGGCATCACTTAGGCATCTTCTAATTGTTGCAACACTCAACGGTAATTAGAGACCATTGTTGATAATTCTGGAGCCTACATTGGTTGAATCTTTAACACGTTGATTTGCTTTATTAGTAGACTTAAGAAGTAAGGAGCTATTTCACCCAGACTGTCACAATCCTCTACATTTGCTGCTCTTGCCCTTAAATAAACTTTTGAATGCATTTTATACAGAATAAATGACTCCACAGATTGAACCCCAGTGTATTATTTGGGACAGGCCACTTTCCGTTAATAATTCTACACCTACAGATTTTTTTCATCACATTAGAATATAATTTCTACCAAAAACGATGGTAGATGTTGGGCTTAAAGAAAGTTGTGGATGTGAGCATATGGGCAGTTGCCAGGGTGACATTAGAAAGGGGCAACAGCAGAAAATAAAATCAAATTTGTGTTAGTTGTGGACTGAGCAAGTTTTCTACTACGTTTATGGATGTGCAGAGAAGAAGAGATACCCTGCTTACTACAGAGAATAAGGAAGCTAGATTATGTGCGTTACTCCCCCCTCCAGAGCAGCTCATGCATGAACCAATACTGGTTGAACTGGTATAATTTTGAACACAACTTTAAGTGTAGCTAGCCAAAGGACTTAAGATTTATGTGGAAAAAGTGAAATCTGTACCATTTATAAAACTACACACTGCATAAAGTGAAAGATTACTACAAGTCACACATTTTAGTCTTAACAAGTAAAACTTTATTGGAATGATACATTTTGCAAAATATTACTTTGTTTATATTTTTTTTAAACATACTCATTGTGTTCTAAGGGTATCTCTCAAGTTCTCCAGAGGGTAAGATAGTTAAGACTGTCAAAGGCAAAGATATACAGTATTGTTTCCCAAAAAGGTACAATAGACTACACAAGCACTGTACCCAGGTCATGAGGAAAAAAAGGTTGATGTTTTGTTTTTGCTTTTTTTCCGTGTTTTTCTGAAAATACAATTAGAAAATATGAACGCAAAACAGCTCAGATGTAAAAAGTGTTATGCTTGAATAAAGTGTGTGGAAATAGAAGGCAAACAGGAGACAAACTTAATGTAGCACAGATCAGTCGATAGTGTCTAGCTGGTAAAAAAGAATGACACAGCTGACAAAGTTTGTGTGAGAAAAAGTGTAACAAAAGAAGTTTAATGTCTTTAGTGTCTGGAGTGGATCAAGTCGATTCGTCTTCTATACCTCAAACTCTGATTTAGCCGTTTGTCTGAAAAAGATAAACTATTACATGTGCTTTCTTTAAAATACAAAGGTATACAGAGTAAGCACTAATTATTGAAACTGATTAGAAAATGCGTGGCAAGTGCTTCATTATTCAGACAAACCATGTCAATGATACGCAGCATAATTTAGTGTAATGTCCAAGAAAAAAAAACAAACAAAAAAAAGATTATACAGACTGTTAGCTCCAGAAACAATGATTTTTCTCAGAGACGTCTCAGGTCCAGAGGTCTTTCCATTATTCTGCTGTACAACATGCAAGAAAACCAAGCTCACCAAAGAAACGCGTTATAAAAAAAAAAAAAAAAATACACATCAGGTTTCCAAACAGCACTGAAACATCTCCTTACCAAGACATTCAAAAGGTATCCTGTGGTTGATCTCAGTTACATTAAGACACTGCCAAACAATTACTCTTGCCTACTGAAATCATGTAGTCACAAACATTCTAAAAATGTCATGTTACAAGACTCTGACAAATAGATTGATGTACATCAAACAAGTCACAGAAGCTTCTGCAGTGAGATGGACAAAGTCTAGCACCTCGGGCCAATGAGGGGTAGGTTAGTGAGAGCCTACATCCTTCAAAACAAAACAATGGGTTCAGTCAACAAACCAGCACTAAGATTTGGTCTGTGATTGTCTTGCATCCACAGAAATCAACTTGGCAAAAAGGGGACAGCTCCAGATCGGCTTCCTTAGTTGAATTTGAAACAAAGGGAGCTGGTAACCAAACAACGACCTCAAAACAAGACCCCCAAATTTAGCTGGGCAGTCAAACCATGCGAGAGTGTTCAAGGAAGAAAGGGGAGAAAAAAAAAAAAAAAAAAAGTAAAAGCAAGAATTCAACATCAGTGACAGTAATCTGCAAAGTGAAAGCTGAGCAAGGCCCAGTAAGGCTGACGCATTTCACTGGGTCTCCTTCCATGTTCAATAAATCATTACATGTCATTTTAATATTAAACATCTTATCCATAATCTCAGGTACCTTAGCTCAGATAAATCCTCTAGTTTTCTCTCTTTGAAAGTGATATTGTACAAAAATGCCATGCACGGCGTGTTAAAAAGTTTTGCTACTGTTTTTGCGTATTTATATCCCCCATCAGTTACATGTAGACAACCGCAATCTACAGTTGACAAAATTATATTTCCGTTGTACAGCTGAGAGACGATGTCGAAAAGATGGATTTTCCTATGTTTGGTTATGAAATATGAAAATTAATCAAACGAATAATCATCAGGTGTGTGACCACAACGTCAGCAGCTGCTAAACCACGGCTTATTAACCCACCCTAGAGCACTAAGTAACACACAAGCACAGAGATTGACATAAAAAGGACAAAATGATCACCAATAGTAGTTGTAAAATGCTCTAATAAATTCATCTAAGAGAAAGACAGACTTAAATGCAGACCTCACATTTACTTCCCTCAGGTCCCCCAAAGGATTAAGACCTAGATGAAGTTTACTGTGATAAATAATTTTCACTCTGATCGAACAGGTCCCAACTGCTTCGAATGCAAGCAGTTAAGTGCATCATCCACCCATTAATCATGCCATATTGAGCAGACAAAGGCAGGTGCAGACAGGTTTCAAGCTTTCAATCAAATGGCCACGAGGGTCGACCTAGCCATAGACGAAACTCTGCACCGACTAGACAGTTTTTCCAACCAGTTGGCATTATGATAGGCACATCTGTTGGACTTGGTATTGCTTGGACAGATTCAGGTTGGAGAAATGGAGGAAAACAGGATGACAGGATACAACAATCACTCTACAGTTGTTAAAAGCTTGTAGAGTGGGCCCATTCAAAAAGGAGCCGACCAAATGACCAAACTCAGTACCGTCACAGAAAAAAAAAATCAAAAAAGAAAAAAAATCAGTGCCTCCGCCTTTAAAAAGACTGCGAATGTGTCATTATGCCTCCAGAAAGATACAATTGTAGCTGAACTGTGCTTGTCCTTGTCCAGGCCCAGTCACAAACACAGGAGGGAGAAATAAATGAATAGCAGAGAGTTGAGAAACAATCAGAAAAGGCAACACTGCTGGTTCTGTAGAGCTTTCTTCACTTTGCCTGTCTTACCAATTTGGGGGGGGGGGTGAAGTAGGGAAGCTGGGGTAGAGGATGATTTTACATTGTTGTCAAGTTGTCAGTCCAACCTAGTGTTTCCTGTATTCGGATCCCCATTCACGTTCTAAATCTCTGTCCCTCACTCTGCTACTCGTGGTTGGAGTCTAAAACTCTGCAAACTCCTTTGCACACTTCTCTGTGATGGAAACCCGGATTTCCTCTTCTTCGTAGTCATCGAAGTTGCTCGTATCACCAGGACCTTTGCACTTTGGGATAAAAGGAGCTTCCACCTGCAAACAGACAAGGTGGCAAATATAACGACATAGTGAGCCATACAAAAAATCAATCCCCCCCTACAAATGGATCAAACATGGTAATTAATCACAGGCCACATTCACAAATTTCAGTGAGATCTACTGGAATTTGTGTGACAGACAATCACAAGTGAATATCCAGCAGTTATGAAGCCAAAGGAAAAAAAGGACATTGCATTAGAAAGGATTTACAAATAAAAATCTAAAAATTGTGGCCTGCATTCATACTCAGCTCAGAACAAGCACTTTCTAGTAGCTGCAAGTGTTTCTTTACTAGCTGTGGACATAGAAACTGAGTTTTCTACCAGTTTTTTTTCTTTTTCTTTTTACATAAAGCTCAAGCGCAGGGTGAGAGAGAGAGAGAGAGAGAGAGAGAGAGAGGGGGGGGGGCGGAGAGTCTGTGAGCATTTTTTTTTTTTTTTTTTACAAATTATGTCACAAATTCTTAACAAGTTTGGATAAAACACACAAAAGGTAACAAGGATTAGATCCGGACTTTAACTAGCCCATCTTAATGCCTTGATCTAAACCATTGTAGCTCTGGTTGTGTTTGTGGAAGGGCTGGGTGATACAGCTTCAAGATAAACCCTGATTTTTTTCATACCAAATCCCATTTTAATAATTTCTTTCCCTGTCTTGCCTTTTCTAAAAGAGAAATTACAAATTATTGAAATAAAAGCAAGTTTTTAAAAATATTTTTCTGTCATCCCTTCCAAAGTTTGACCTGAATTCAAAGTCTAGCAAAATACAAGCTGCAAAACAACATGCAGCATGATGTGGGCAAGCTGACATTCTGCTGAACTATGGAAACACTAAGGAGTGAATCGGTGAGGAAAAAAATAAATAAATAAAAATCCTAATTTTCCAAAAATGTAATTTTTAGAAGCGGCAAATTTAATTGACAAAAATTGATTTATTGATGAAATTGATTTATCACTCAGTGTCTTCTCTAACTCTTTTCCTGCTTGAAAAAAAAAAAAAAATCCCCAAATTCTTGGGGATCCAATTATATTTAAATAAGACCGAATGTTTTTTTTTTTTGCTGAGCAGTGATTTTCTTCTTTAACTCGGCCATGTAACCATTTCTCTCTTATGGCGGAGGCATGACCTCTGACCTTATCTGAGGAAGTGAGACTCTGGATGTTGTTAGGGTCTTTTGTGACCTCTTGGGTGAGTCATAGCTGTGCTCCTGGGGTAATTTTGGTCACTCAAATTTGTGAGGCTTCCCCACTGATCCATGTTTTCAATCACCTTTTCACACAGGAACATGTGGGTTTGGACTTTTAGCTCCCTTAGTAATAAACACCTTCATTGTAAAACTGCATTTTGTGTTTGCTTGTGTTGTCTTCAACTAATATTTAAATTGTCACACCTACATGTGACAAACGTGCAGAAAAAAAGAAAAAATAAATCAGAAAAGGGGGAAACATTTTTACACTAGAAAACTAATACATAGATTTTAACACTTTCTTTAAAAGTAAAGTCTGAAAACAGTTGGCTCTAAAATGTACTTATAGAACCACTTTTTCTTGCAACTACAGCTTTAAAACCTTTTGTGTGTGTATGGATTGAAGCTTGAGCTTCTTCAAATTTGCTGTTACACACACCGCTAAAAGCTCTCTCCTACCAACCGCCTTCACCATCTACAATAAGAGTTGAATTAATATGAGGTATAACAGCATTTAATTTTCCTTTTGGATTAATAAAGTATTTTTGAATTTGAATTCTAACAGATGTATCTACAAAAAATAGGTGACTTCTAAAAGCAATTTTATTTTATTTAGTGGGATTAGAAAAGAGGAGGCTGAATATGTATGTTTCTTTGCAAAAGGTTTAGAAAGAAGTTTTTTTTTTCTCATATTACTCTTTCTAGTGGTACTTATTGTGCAAGAGTGGTAATAATAAATTCTCTGATATTATTAATTGTAATTTCTTCATGGTTTAGTAGTTTGCAATTCACAAAAATCCTGTTAGAAACACAGCAAGAGCTATTTCCACTTACCAAAGTTTAATTTTTATTAATTTATATATAAACTCCATCTTGTTTTGTTTGAAGGCTTTCTCTGCCTTTGTAACGCAACACCCTCTCCACACAATGCGAGAATAAAAAACGCCAGCCCCACCTTTCTCTGGTAGATGGCAATCCAATCTGTGGTAGCAAACCACTTGTGACCCTTGATATCGTTGACTCCATTCCTGAGGTTGCCGAAGCGTTTGGTCAGGTCCACCTGCAGCAAATTTCTCAACAGATCCTTCAGGTCTGAGCTGAAGTGGGACGGGAAACGAACCTGCAAACAGTAAACGTGGCATTCATGATGAAAGTGTTCCCAAACTCAGAACTGTTAGCGTGAGAAGTTTTGTTTTGTAATATGTAAATACAAAATTTATTTTTCAAAATGTTTATTTACATGACAATGATAGATTTTACTTAAAGAAATGTCAGGTTAGCTGCAGGTCCTGTCTGCAAGTTACCACTGAAATTAGCAAAAGTGATAAAGATGAGGACATAAACCACAGTAGAGAAAAAAAAAAAAAAACTTTACAGGAATTAACATAAAGCCACTGTGACTAAAATGAAAGACTAATTCAGCAAAAATTGTATTTTTTGGAATTGCATACAATTTCAGTGATTTATTTTCCCCCACGTTTTTTCTGATGGAGAAAAAGTTAATTGATTTCAGAAACAAGATTTGACAAAATTATCCAGCTAAAATTCACAACATATGGGCTTCTTGACAACAAAAAAAAGGCTTAAATTAAATATAAAACAACTGAGTTAGCTTTAGACCTCCCAACACAATTTCATGAGGAATAGTACAATTGCAGCCGAAACACTGTCACTTAAACCAGAGGGAATTTTGATAGCAATGGGAAATAAATTTTCACTGTCAAAAACAAGAACATGTGATTAATGTGACTTTTCCTGAACTCACCTTCCCCGATACAATCTTTTCATAAATCTGAATGGGCTGGTCTGCGAAGAAGGGAGGATAACCAGCAGCCATCTCATATATCAGAACCCCCAGAGCCCACCAGTCCACCGCCTTATTGTAACCCTGAAAACAGAAAAACACAGAGCATATTTAACAAAAACAAACATGACAGAGGAACATGCTACTGAATTTCCTGCAGGACTATGAGCTGCTTCAAATGCACTGAGCTCAACACTTACTTTACTGAGGATGATCTCTGGGGCCAGATACTCTGGAGTCCCACAAAGCGTCCAGGTTCTGCCTTTCACTCTTTTTGCAAATCCGAAATCTGTTACCTAAAGAGAGTAGCAGACAAGGCAGGTCAAATTCCTGACCACATGCTTTATACAGACAAGATAGAAATTGGTATCGATTGGATGGGGTGCGGGGGAAATAAAAATAATTGAGAAAATCTCTTTGTACCTGTATGTAGCCTTGCTGATCAATCAGGAGGTTCTCTGGCTTCAGATCTCGGTAGATGAGGTCCAGGGAGTGAAGGTATTCAAAGGTCAATACAATCTGGGCTGCGTAGAAGCGGGCGTGTGGTTCACTGCAACACATACAAGCCTCAATATTTACAGTCAAACACAAAGTGGACTTAAAATGATGTGGCCTGAGCCAATTCAAAAAGCGAACTTACCTAAATCTACCAATCCTCCTTAAATGTGAAAACATTTCCCCCCCAGGCACATACTCCATCACCATATACAGATTACTGTTATCCTACAGCGAGACAGCAAAAGTGTTACACTGGTGGGTGCAGGAAACGATGCGTACACACTTTAACAAATGTACAGGTAAACATTTTGAGGCGCACCTTAAACGAGTGTTCCAGCCGCACCAGGAAGGGAAAATTGACAGCTTGCAGGATACGTTTCTCGTTCAGTGTGTGTTCTATCTGCTTCAGTTTCACTACCTGAGGAACAAATCACAGAAAAAGGCTTAATCACACATCCTGTTTTGGATGTGTGATTAAATTAAAAAGGTTCTTTTCAAATCAGTCTTTTAACAGACATTTACTTAAAAAGTTGCTATAAATTAGTGCTGTCATCCACCTAGTTTATAATACTATGACAAGCATAACCATAGTATTTTAAAACATACAGTCAGAACATGAACATGGTCAGTCAAGCCGTCACTTTATTTACAGCTATTTTCTGATTTGGAAGTCGTGCATCAAGCTTAATTTACCTTTTGTTTGTCAAGTATCTTCATGGCAAAATGCTGTCCTGTCTCTTTGTGTTTAACCAACATGACGCGCCCAAATGAGCCAGTGCCTAAGGTCTTCAACCGCTCAAAGTGATCCAACGCTGCAGTTTGCTGGAAGGGCAGAACAAAATATCAGTAAGAAAACTAAACTAGATGCAGAAAACAAAGTATATTAAAATTAATCCTTATTAAAATAAATGAACTGTGACATTGTGCAGCTATGGCTTAGGAATTGTTGTGTAATTTTCCAAATGTCCAACAGAGGGTGTCCTGGTCTTGTGAAATAACAAAGCCAGCAAATAACCAAATGCTGGCCAACAGCAAAAGCATAAGAAAAGCTTAAACCAGAATCAAATCATACTTAAATAAAAAAACAAATGCATATGAAAAATTACATTTTCTGTGTAGCATATTTGTATTATCTTCACTCTCGAAGAGAGAACAGCATAGACAGTAACAAGAAATGGACTGATCATTTCCTCACTAACCTGAGCTGGATTTTCCCATTTTTTCAGGAAATCTTCTTTGGCTTTGGCAAGAAACTCCTTCACTGCAAACAGAAAACAAACAAAGATTTGAACCAAAAGACAAACAAACCAAAAAAAACAAAACAAGTACAACAACAAAAATGAATCAGAAAATGCCCAGAGATGGACACTCATTTGTGTGAAAGAGGCAATGCAGAAACTGAGGTGAAAACATAAGAACCCCAAAAATAAACAATATACAGAATCTAACATAACCTGTGACTTAAAGTATTGCTCAGCAAAGTAGGAGACATAAATAAGTAAAAAAAAAAACCCCAAACAAAACAAAAAAAACCAAAAACAAAACAAGTCAAGCTGCAGACTATAAGCTGAATGTCGTGGAGAGGGAAAACAGGAATTGGAAAGTGTAGTTAGGCCTGTCACCACATCAACTTTTACCGGACAATAAATTGACCCAATTATGATGAAAAAAAATATTGTTATTTGACCATTTTCAAATAAGATATTGAAATTGATATTGGCATGATAATGAAAGTTCAAGCTCTCAAAATCAATCTTTTTTACTCTGTAAAAACCACATTTTATTTCATCCAAAATAAAACAACTAACAGAAATAATAAAACAAAACAAAGCAAAAGAAACACCCATATACAACCAAAACCATAAATAAAATGGATTATGGTGTCTATAAACAAAAGTGACATAAACAAGAAGCATTGGATGGAAATTACAGAGCTCATTTTAATTCAGCATTCAATTAATTGATTAATTGCTTATTGTGACAGGCTTAAAGGTAGTTCTCATTTTCACCCCTTGGTTGGTTATTTAAAGCTCTACATGACCAGAGTAATTTTGTGTCTAAATACTGCTGTGTGTTGAATAATGGCCCATTTTTCTGAGGACATTGGCTTTTTGAGTAACACCAGTGAAAAAGAAAATCTTAAGCTCGACTCCTGAGGTCACATTGTTTTTGTGCTGACAAACATACAATAAACAACTAAATGAAGGTGAAATACGAGCCGTTTCAGCAGGACGACGACTCAATCCCTGCTTGAATTTGTAGATTGGTGGAAAGTAAACATTAAACATACAACTGTTAGCTTAAAGACCTGTACGGCTGTGGACAGATTAATTACAACTTGGCACACATGTTGTCATATGGAGAAGTTCAGTTTTTCCCCTTATCTTTATGGGGCTTCTCACAGCACTCTGTGGGAACATGCAGATAACTAGCCCTTCCTCATTCCTCCCCACCATGTGAGCACTGGCCACAGTAACCGAGGGAATAGTGCTATTTCTACTGTCAGCCTTGGACAGACAACAACGGAACCCAGAAACAAAGAGCTGCTTTTAGACAAAGGACTATAAGTTGCTAAATTACTTGGGTGATGTAAGACTAACAGTTGCAATTCTTGTAATTGCAACTGTGTTTAATTTAACAAATTTGAAAAAGAAAAAACAATGGAAAAGAATATTTATAGCATCATAAAACTACTTTATATTGACAATCAACAAGAAAAACAGCAGAACGATAACTCAAGTTAAGCCTTTCATAATTTTGTAAATTTTCTATCTAGCTAATCAATACCTAACAGCTGCCTGGGGCACGTTAGATAAAGTTGACCAGTGGTCAATAAAGTGTAAGTGAATTGCAATTCATTTATCAGTTTAGGGCTGTAAATGTTGACACGAATGATAATCTCGCATTGAGTTAGAAAGGGAAAACTTAAATTGCAACCAAACTCCTCCTGAATTGGAAATGAAAGCCTCACGACAACCAAACACAAAACCTCCATCTTTGCTTAGGTGGTCCGATTTCCTGCAAACCCTCTAAAGACTTTCAGCTCCAACAATAGGATGGGAGAAAGCCAGCAAAAATGGCAAAGACTAAAGTTCACGTAAACATGTCAGGAGCGCCACGGCTCCCACAGAGAGCAAATGAAAGCAGAGTCGGTCGCCAGGGAGAAAACATTTTCCAAGAAAGTTGCTCAACTTCCACTTCCAAGGAGAAAGAGCCAAAAATGGAGCAATTACTGGACTATGCTGGAGCATGCGGAGGAAAAGGGTGGAGTGGCTGCAGAATCGGTAGCTGTCCTGAAGGATGCTGGGCTTCATCCAGTCAGCTTTTCTGTAGATGTCAGAACTACTTTGGAGCTGCAAGTGAACAACACGAAAAAAGAAAAACGCTTCCCGCTGTACCCTGAAACTCCTTACCATCTGGGAGGACTATGGGTACCTCTGGTGCTGCAGCCTCTGCTGAGCGCGACCCAGATTCGCTTGAGCGCGAGGATGACTCCCTCTTGCTTGCATGCCTTCTGGAGCTCTTCCTGTCACACATTAGCCTTGCAAAGTCTCCCCTGTACTTCTTCCTTTGCCTCTTCCTCACAGCTAGTGACTCATGACCTGTCCTCCCCCTCGGAGAGCTATCTGACTAGATCAGCAACCAAAACCTTGATAAAAACCAGCCGGGTGTCCTTGCCAAGCAGACAAGTGTCCAGGCTTTCCAAAGACTGTCACTTTGCCAAAGACTGGGTTTAAAAAAGTAGCATTCACCTCCACCGAGCAGCAGCGTTTGCGTTAACACTCATTCAGATCAATTGGACCCTTGCTTGGTTTGTATCAATATTTATTCTGTACACAAAGTGCTCTCTGCTGTTCCCTCTCATGTTGAAACACACGCAAACACACATGCACACACATGCAGAGGCTATATATTGATCTAAACAGGGGCATAATCACCAGGGGGAGGGGCATAAAACACTAGCTGGTATATTAAACCGGCCCCGAGATGAAGTTCTATGGAAAACTAGGCCCAAGTAGAGGCCCCAGAGATGCAGCAGACACCAATAGATGCAAGTCAAACTTTCCCTAATTAGCAGAACCAATCAGATTTCACATCTTTGATGACAAACCTTCAGAGATGATCTGGGTGCTTTTAAAGAAACATAAAAAAAAAAAAGAAAAAAAAAAGTAGCACTCTCAGGAGGGAAGCAAAACAGGAAATGGTCTGCCACACAAACTTTTTCTCTAAGCCCAAATGTACCAGAGCCTACATAGTGCCAGTGCTGAATTGATCCTCCAAAAATCAATTTGACATCTCTCCCCTGGGCCTCACTGGCCCACTCTGACGCAGAAGCAGAAGGGTTATATTAGGGCAGGCCGACTGACATTTACACCATAAAAGTGTGAAAAATCAGGTCTTAGTTGACAGTCAGTCTTGGCCAGATGAAAATAAGGACAATGTGGCACAGAATAAAATGGTTAAAACGCCAAACAGAGTGCAATTTAGGCTAGAAATGCGTTTGCCAGTCTGCAAAGTTGAAAAAAATCAATTTCTGACATCAGCTGCATATAACCAGGGGGCCCTTACTCAAAAACTCACCAATGGAAAGTTGTTTTATAATCTAATGTCCTGAAACACAGTGACCAGAAAAATTACTAACAGATCATGAATTTCTTTATTTTAACTTTAATTCAGCTATGTGAGGACAGCCAGAGAGTCTCAGTTCATACAAATATTTTTAAAGAATCAATCTTACTTATTCCACAGACACAGCTAAATATGTATGACCAGGAAACATGCACATCAATAAGCCATGACTCTACTTATTGTAAATAGCACTGAAGTTGACAATGTATAAATACTTTTGTCAAATTAGTGTAGCAGACAATTTTGTATCATAATTTATTTGACAAAGAAGTACAGTTGCTAGGGTAGGTTGCTACAGTTATTGACCAACTTCTGGTTAGCTTTTGCTAGATTCAGTCTTCAAAACAACACAAGATTCTTAATTTCTCAAATTAACAGAGTTCACCCAGAAAAATGCAGCATATACACCATTTTCTTTTACTTTTTTTATTAGCTAAAGCCAGACTAATAAAGAGGGAGATGATGCTGGTCATTTCCCCCAATGAACCGGTCAGTCATCATGCCAGCCATACGTCAATTTGTATCCGCAGGCATAGATCCATAAAGGGGCATTTTAAAACAGTTAATGTTAGATTATGCTGTTGGTATATTCAGTCTTTTGCTGATACCAAGTTTTTGTTACTACTCAGCTTTGTGGTCACTACACTGCTCCACAGATTGGATGAGGAGGTAACATCCTTTGGCTTCTCCCTTTTGCCTGCCGCAAAAGTAGAAATGCACCCAAGCACCACATTTGCCTTCGTCTTTTCAACTAAAGACATAGTCGTCGTGCTAAAGTAGTTTCAGGGATGATTTCACAAGTGATAGTCCAATAGGGTTTTGGGGACCAAAATTGCAACACTCATTACATTATCACCTGGTGAGGTTCACTTTCATACTGCACTGTGTCAAAAGAACCAAACCACTTGGAAAACCTGTTTATGTCAGATTTTAGCAGTTGTAGGCTTAAATCAAACCTTCAGTTTGATTTAAGCGGGTGATGTGAATGCACTCCGAGTCCCAGAACCAGCTATAATGTTCACATATCACATACTGTTCATTTTGACAAGCTTAAGTACAAGTCAACTTGAAGTTAGATAGGAATATTATTCTCCATTTGTCCGTTTTAAATAAAAGGTCAGGTAGAAACACAGTTTTCCATGGAAGTTTCATTCATGACTAATCTGAGACCAGATATTTCCCAGGTGGGTTGTTCCAACAAAACAAAAAACACATGATCTAATAACACATTTCTGGTTACTAATTTTATCAGTTTGGGGGTGTGGGTAAGATGAAGCTAAAGTTACCACATGATTTGTATAGACCAACATTCCTGCTTTTTAGGAAACTGGACAATCTATATTAATCTCATATCAACATTTAGATAAATAAGTCACACATTTCTCAGAACTCTATGCTCCAATAACTCATTAATATTGCTTTAAACAAGTGATGTTGGTGAATAGTTTCCTACAGCTGATATTTGATCAGCAACATCTTAAGAAAAGAACATTTTGAATTGTTAACAGCATCTCCTCATAGTGAACAACATGTCAAGTCAAAAATCAAGATTATGGAATCAAATCAGTGTTTATGTAATCCATGTGACATGTAATATCCAAAACAAAGAATGTGAAAATCAGTGACAGGGAGCACATGTTATTCCACTGCAAAACTGAAACTTTATTAATGTAAGAATGTGAGTCGTTCCTTCTTCTGGCCCATCTCAAACTTACTGAGAAAGCACCAGAAACCCCCTTTAGGAGAACAGTATGTAGAAGTGAAAGTGAATATCTGATTCACATATTTCTTCTTATTGTGCTGCATTTATGATTAATGGGTTAGCTCCATATTCCTACAAGTAAAACAGAAAAGTGAGTCTCGGTAAAGATTCTCCGGATGAGCTTTAAATATAGAAGTTGAACAACTGCAATGACGACAGTTAACCACACCACAAACCTCTGTCCACAAACAGCATCACCACTACTTACACCTTCTAAAAATATACAATATTCAGATTGTAGTGTAAGGTGCAATTATTTAGCATTAGTATTACACATGCAAAAAAAAGAAAAACAAACAATAGTCCATGGTAAAAACAGTCTGAATTTTATCTTAGCCATTTGCTGGCTTTCCTTGTTAGGCTGAAACCTACTTGGGTCTGACAAAAACATTGGTGACAGAAATTCTAAATTCACAGGAACTTCTAAATAAGTGCGTAAATACAGATGCACATTGCCTTAAACGGTTTCATTTCAAAGACGCCAATGTTGTTGAGTCAAACTGTCAAAATCAAATCTCATTGTCACAGTTACGTGACAAAAACCACATCATTTTGTTCTCAGCTTCATGTTAAATACCCTTTCTTGTCACAACCCCTCTGGGGAACTTTTTGTTCCACTCTCTATGAGAAACTGTTGATTGGTTTGAATTTTGTGTGTGTGTTTATTAATATGGAAAACAGCCTCAACCACTCAACTTCCAGAAGCCGGTTCTCCAGCTTGAGAGGAGGATGGCTCATTTTGAGGAGCCGACGCCGTGATCAAGTACGTAGTGAAATATCAACTCCCCCTGCTCGGTTCTGGTCTAATTCAAGAGAACGTTCCACCAATGCATTCTGTTCTTATGTTCTGATATCATGGAAAATAAAACAAGATTTTCCAGTTTGTCAATCATTTCCTCCTCTTCTGAACTCGTAATAGTTGTTTCTCTGTGCTATGAAAGCTATGTTTACTGCACTGTTGTAAACTATGTATAGGGCTAAACACAATAACGTACACTGCATTGAGGTTTTACATGAGCTCGGCTCAGTGGGTCTTATCAACCGTGAAGGATCTGTGCAAAAAACGAACATCCAAAAACCATGTGACTGGGTGCTGACAGCCTGACTTCGGCCCGACCATGTTGGACCTTAAGTCTGCACTCCAGTTTATCTTTGATGTTAGAAAACAGTGGTCCTGTGTCTGATACTGAGAGACAGGCAGTTTATTTAAAAATGCCTCTTCCAGCAAAGATGCGACGTTTGCAGTTGTCCAGCTTCAAAACGGTCTAGAGTTAAAATTTTGTAGAAAATACAAAGTCACAGCTAGTTGAGAGATTCCTAAACATTCCCCTTGTTGAGAAGATCTACAAATAAATCTTTACGACTATTTCCAGTGAGGGAAAGAAAAAAAAAAAAGTATACTCATTGTAAGAAAATGAAAGAACCACGAACCATCACTTGTATTAAAAGGTAACACCATCTTAAAACTAACCAGCTAAATGTAGACTGTACCTGAGCAGCTAGCCCAACTATAACCATCTAATATTAGCACGTTATAATCTCAGCTAGGTATTCATAATAGATGGCTCCTCACTAAGCCACCTGTTGGATTTACAGGTTTTGAAAAGTCTAAAGATCTTAGTGAGTGTTTATAGCATTTCAAAACGAGAAGTGAGGAGAATTTGATGATCTTTCCATCACAACAATTAAAAATATATGTATCCTAAGTATTTTATTGCCCAACCTTAGTTCAGGTGTTCCTTTGAAGAGGCAGAAAACCAAAAAGGCAGAAATGTGTTCTAATTTCACAATCACAATCAATAATAAAAAGTTTTATGAAGCATTATTACATCCACAATAATCAATATTTTATGTCATTTCAGCAGCACTGTGCATAATTGCTGCTCTTCTGTATTAAATAATCTCACACTAACCCGTGTATAATCATTTGTCAGAGGAAGTTCCATGTGTACCACTATGATAAATGTATTAATAGGTACAAGTGTAAAATTACTGACCTCTGCACCATCTCATCTCTGTCAGTTAGAGCTCGGAAAGTAAAAATCTGAATAAACTAGGACCTCTATTGATGCGGGTTCGCTACAGGCAGAGCAAAACAGGTCACTCGCACCAGCATGCAACTGAATCTGACAAACACCACAGAAGGTTTTCTGGAATATTTCCACAGTTTTACTTTGAATGTTCCTGGATTAACTAAATAGGAGTGCAGTAATTAGCTTCACAGGACATCAAGTGCTTTACAGGCTCCAGGAAGCAGATAGAAAATAGATGGATGAAGCATTTGTTTTAGCTGTAGGTCAGCGCCACAAGTTGCCATTTCTGTTCTCCAAGATGCCCGAAGCAGCTGATTGGCATATCAACGGCATGGTCTGCTGCTAATCAGCGTAGGCTTATAACAATGCCCCTTTATGTAGAGACAGGAAGTGATGAGAGTGATCCAAACACGAACCTGGCTACTACACAAACCAGCTGTGTGCAGAGAGGAGGAAGGACGTGAACAATGCAGATATTTATAGAAAAAAAGTTCTACTTTGACAGAGCACCACCGTTCTGCACAATAAAACTGAAAACGTGATTTAATGTATGACATAACTAAAACCAATGCTGTTCAAGGTACATATCACGTAGTCTTAACTTATCCTTATGTTACTACAGGGTGGAAGTACAACTAGGTCTTAATAGCAGTCATAAATTATGAAGTACGAAGACACAGAAATAAAAAATATGGGAAAACATCAATTTCACACTGCTTTCCAAAGTATGCACAAACTTGTAGAAACTTGTCATAAATAATAAATCAAGAACAACTAATGTTTCCCAGAAAGAAAGGTCACTCCAAAGCCACTAAACACCTAACACTCAATTTAATGGATTTAGTAGCAAATCTTATTAAGAGAAAAAAAAATACACAGAGGTTTTGTTTCAGACAACTACTTTTCTGTTGTGACTGGCTACATAAGTGGGACACAAAAAACAGCTCCACCCATAACCCCGTGCTCTGTCAAGTTCCAGAAAGACAACTCACTGGAGTGGCAGGCCTCTAGCTCCTCCTGTGGTCGGTGATGTGTGCCTTCTCCACCGCTCACGTCCCCCAGACACTGTCCGCCTCGGTGAAACAACCTTCCTGCCAGCTTGTGAATAACAGACATCCTGCAAGGCCACAGAAGGCACACTAACAGCCTCGACACTAGCTTTCGAGACTCTGCAGTATGCCCGGACCTTTTCACAAACCGGGAAGTCCACAACAATTTAAAACCAGGTACAAACTTTCGATTAGCCTGTGTGTACTCTACAGAACAGGAGAGGAGACGGCCGACTGTGCGAAGTCGGGGCTGGACCTTCCTCGCTCCTTCACTTCCTGTTGCAGCTCACAGTTTTGTCCGCCCTGCTTCTTCCTGTGGGCCAGAAATTAGCCCTTTATATCAGCGCGGCAGCTCACTAATTCTGTTCCCCAGTCCGCAACATCCTATGGCGACAGAGGGTGCGCACCTGAAGCAACCCCCGATGCGCACGTTCCTTTTTCCGCAGGAACCAAAATGTCCTACCATGTTGTGCCTAATCTCTGGCTGCTCAGTGGAAAAAAATGACACCTCTGCGAGTGGGGCTCTAAAATCCCTGGTCTGCACCTGTCTCTGGAGATCAGGGTGGACCAACAGCGATCAGGCTGAGACATGAGACATGGACCTGACTGAATATAGCACCTCCTCTGTACCTCAAAAAAATAAAAATTCTAAAGCATAAAAATCTACTTTTTAAATCAACGTTGGGTTACTGTTACAAAGGCTGGGGTTCACACTTACTCTCTACCAGTAACAAGGAGCTGATGATCATTTCACAGCTCCACATTTAGACTTTGCACACCTGGACATTATTTATGGCGTTATAAGTAAATACACAAAGCAGTACCCTCCTGAGTATTCTGTAAGGCTGGTGAGATTGACTGAAAAAAAGAAAGCAAAGAAACTGTCAGAAAACTATGAAACAAAGTAAATATTTTGGATCACTCAGTTGTTAGAAACTCATCTGGATGTGTTTGCAGTTTTTTTGATAACTTGTGGTCTATTGTGGTAAAACTTTGCAGCAGTTAGACGTTTGAGCAGAAATTGCAGAGAGCAACAGCATAAAACAATTTCCCTACATCAGAAACAATGTGTGCTCACAAAAACTTTGCGACACATACAAGTGCCTTTGTTGGAGTCGTTGCTCATCACATGCTGTTCAAGAGACTCTTCAGCTCCCAAGTTTCTGCCTGGAGAAGATCACCCCTGATGCATCATATGACTCCACCCTGGTATCTTTATTTCTTTTGCTGATAACAATCCCAACCCTTTATTTTCTTTGAGATGCAACTCATTAAAAACAAACTAAACAACTGTATCTCCATTACAGCTTTTATAGCTTTACAATCTGTGAATACTAATAATGTTTACCCATATGCAAAACTGTGAAGTTGGGGGGCGGGGGGTGTAGAAACCACAAGAAAACCTATGGCTGTTTTAAAAGACCTTGCTGTCGTAACCACTGGTACCTCTGAATTTAACCTGGGGCTTAGGATCACAAGCTCTCCCTGCAGGATGAGACTGTGCAGCAGTTCCTGCGCTCCAACAATTTGGCTTGACTTTTTGTGTGTGTAAGTGAATGGAAATTTCTCAAGCTTTTGAGGTCTAAAACGCTGCATTTCACGAAGGATGTTTGGCTCTTGAAACTCTGGAGAGGTGATAAATTGCTGCCACAGTGAGAACGTACTGCAGTAAATGGTTACACCCAAAATAATCTACACTTACATGAAGTTAGATATAGAGCTGCTGTGTGTGTGTGTGTGTGTGGGGGGGTGTGTGTGTGCGTGTGTGTGTGTGTGCGTGCGCGCGAGTGTTTTATTTATAAAACATACCTGTGCATACTTCCTCAAATAAGCAAAAGTAATACCATCTTGGCCACCCCAGTAAAAACAAATTCAAAATGCGTAATATTATTATTATTATTTATTATAAACAACATTCTGTAATTTTGAGTACGTTTTTTTTCCACGTTGCATTTCAAGGATAGGGGCTGCTGTCAATACGGGGGTACTCACCACTTTCCATTTCATTGCCCTTCTTCGCGGTGGGCGTGTTGCCCATGATTGCAGCCTGATGGAGGGGTCTCTTGGCACCGAAACACTTTTTCTTAGAAGTCGCCTAGTTAACGTGCTCCGCTAACGAAGTCGTAGGACTCAATGAAGTTGACAGCTGGCTACTAGCTGACAGCTATCATTATTAGAAAACCCAGGTGATAAAATTTTTTTCCTCCAGCAGTTTCTTTGTTGAATTGTGAGTTCGGAAAAAGTCCAGTTGAGAGAGAGCGTTTCCAAGTCTGCAGCTAAAACTAACTGCTGATGTTAGCTAAGCTAGCGCGTTAGCTCGCGGAGATAGCCAGCGGATATCAGCTTACTGACGTTAGCATACAAATTTCCAACACAGCCCTGACGAATCCTGCTGCTGTCACTCGGTTTCTTCTTTATTCCAGAAGCCGCGTAATTTTCTCCAATATCCGGTCCCGATGCAAATCGTCGAAAGATGCTTTTTCTGTTTTTAACTAGCAAGTTAACGTTAGCATTTCGGATCCTGGCCTTAATAAACCAGGTGCTGTCTCAGGCCTTGTCAGTTGATATTTAGGTGAGAGAATTTATATCCGGTTGACTCGTTTTTCCGGCAGTCGGCTATTTAAATTGATATGGTTCCATTCGTTTCTTGATCAGTCGTGAGGTGCAACAAAATCCTGGGACCGACCACCTGATAGTCGATTCCTTAGATCAACAGACCTCTTCCATTAATCTTCAGACCGCAAGGGAAACTCCAGTCATCCATCCACCCGGTCCCGCCTCTTCTCGTATCTGATTGGCCTCGTACCGAAATACTTGCGTGATATGTGTCACACAAGAACCTCCCATTGGTTGAGTAGAAAATGTCCAAATATTGGATTGATGCGATTCGCTTGTTGAACGTTAGATCCCGCCTTCCGCACTTGTTAGTAACCAATACGCATGAACGTGTATTTTCTGGCTTTATACTATTATATGTTGGGACTTATATTATTCATTTTAGCAAAGCAGGTACATTTTACAGTCTTCATCTCATTTATTGAACAACATTTTTTCAGCTACGCACACAGCTCACCTCGTTAACCCCGCCAATGTGTGACTGGGCGTGACGTTAACGTGGGTTATTTTTAGTAAAATGTGAGAACACAAAGGGAAACACAGCTGGCACTTCAGCTTAAATCGGTGGGAACTGGTTGCTGTAAATAAGATATTATAAATAAAATAACTGAATTTGTCTTCCAAATTACAATGACAACCCCAGTAACGCAGACAACTATAACAACCTTTCTTTATTTGTAACACAAAACTCCAATCAGAAAAGAAAACAAAACAGGAAGTGATACAGTTCTTACAAAGCCTTTCTGAAAAAATCAAGTTAAGTAGAAGTTTATGTGCAATTTCACACAAATATTATTAGATTACCAAACTTCTTCATACATATTGCTGTTTATGTTGAATACGTCAGTGCTGTAACGTCAAAGCAGATACAAATCCACTCTGCAACCAAAGAATGTGGCCAAGTTATAGAGCAGCATGTAGTTAAATTTAGTTTAGCTGCATCATTTCCATTTATTTTTAACACTTCAACGTAGCTTTCGATAATCACAAGAACGGCACCTTCAAAAGAACAATGATTCCATTAAGATGTTCATAATCTCATAGGAATAAACACCAGAAGTGAGGATTGAGGATGTTTCAGGAAAAACTGAAGCAGTATGGATGAGAGATCTGAATGTCATTTCACCCACACGAGAATGTCCATAGGCATCCTTTAAAAACAAGGTAACTTGCCATCTGTCATCACCTGTTGGGTATCTCTATAAGCAATCCATAGAGTTATCTGGTAGTATGCCCACTGGTGGGACCTTGCCTGGCAGGCAGGACGGGGGAAGCATGGAGTTTGATGTAGGATCCACGTTTTCAGAATCTTCCATTTTCTCAGCGCAGCCTTCCCAGTTTATGTGAAATCTTGTAACACGTGGGTTTGATGCTAGGATATTTCTCTGGAGCTGAAAAAAAATACAAAGAAAGACAAAATGAGTTACCATGGTAGAACAGTAAGATTTATGGTATAAATAAATATACCATAAATATAATTTATGGTATAAATGGTGTCGGAATGTTTGAGGATTTTTTTAGAATGCCATAAACTACTGAGGTAAAGTTAAAACTGTGGAAAAATAATACTGGAAACTAACAGTGGTTTCAGTCAAAGAAAAAACAGCTTAGTGGAAATTTGGATCTTATAACCTTTTACTTGAGACATTTTTAATATGAAATGAGGAAGTACACTAAATGATCACTTTGCAGCTTTAAACCATCTTTTTTGTGCCTGCAAGTGAATTCTTATTCTACATGTGAGATGACTAAAAAATGTGACACCTACAATCAAAATCCTTTCTCATTACGGCAAATCTCACAGCAACTTACAATCGAAGCGAATATCTGAATGAGTCACTGCTTGCAAAATGGCAGAAAATCTCTGTAAATTACATAATCAGGACTGGGCTAATTAGCTATTCACAGGACTTTGGTGGGCTATAAAAGCATGCTTGATGGTGTGAAAGTTTTTTTTTTTTTCTTTTTCATATTTTAAATTTGAAAGCACAAAAATGTAGGCAAACACACACCATGTGTTTTGCTTTTAAATAAATATGTTGCCAATGTTTATCTGTGATATTTTAAAATAAAGTTTTCAGTCTGATAGAAAAGCTTCAAATGGTTAAAGTTCCTTAGAATGGATCTATCAATTTCCTCTGTTTTTGCATTATTGATTCAGTTATTCTAGATTATCAAACAAAGGTTAATATTAGACAAAAATAGCTTGAATGAAAACAAAATGCTGATAATAGTGATAATAAGAGAAGAAACCATCCTGATGCTTTTATATCCCTGTAGTGTAATTTTGCCCCAGTCCTCTGAAGAATGTGTTTAATTCAGTCCCATGAGTATTTTCAGGCATGAAGAGACTGTTTTAGGACACACCATCCACAGCAACTGCGTCATATTCAAATTTGGATTTCTAAGCTCCAATAGTACCAACTTTCAACTTATTTTTTTGCGATATCGAGAAGTCGACTTGCTGGTGTTCTTTGGCCCATTTCTATTGTTGCATAACCCTTATGAGCCTTAGCTTAAGGTCACAAAGTGATGGCCCAGAAATTCTGGATTTTCTGGTAGAAGCCAGAAATCCTGGTCCAATAATTATAGCAAGTTGGCCAAGACTTGAATGAGCAAAGCAGTTCCCAGCCATCACAATACATTCAACATGTTTGGCTCTCGGTATGATGTTTTTTTGTTCCGAAATGCTACTATTTTTACACCAGATGTGACAGGACGCACATCTTCCAGAAAGTTTCATCTTTGTCTCGTCAACCCACAGAATACTATATCTAAACACTAGGTTAGTCTTATTTGGCGAATGTTATAGTTGCCTTGGTGAGGTTTGGTCAGCAGTGGTTTTTCAATCTGAAACTCTTCTGTGGTGCCATTTTGGCCCAAATTCCTTCTTATAATTGAATCATGAACACCGACCTTAAAGAAGGAGAGTAAAATCTGCAGTGCTTTAGATATTTGATCTTTTGATCCGTTCTTTTGTGACTTCAGAGATAAATCATCAATCCACTCTGGCCATCTGCCATTATCTGGCAGATAGATAATGGCATCCCAATTTCGTAGAAAGGGGTTGGTTTGTCCAGACGGACAAAGGTAAATTATGTCGTTTCTCAACCGAGTGTCTTTGGATCCAGGGATGGTGTGTTGCTTTTTAAGATCTTTTGAGTATTTTGGAATATCTGTAAATGATTTCTTGACTCTACAGGTTTGTCAGAGAGAAAGTATCAGTAAGGATAGTGAAAATGAAATTTGGTTTATCACAATTAATGCATAAATTACTAAAAGGGGACAGTGTTTTCCCTTTTACAAATGAAGTGAATTTGAAAACTACACTTTATTTTTCCTCATACATTTAGCAAAATTCTCAGCATATATTAGCTTACACTTGCCATTTTACAAAATTGTGAATAGGTCAATTTATTTTACCATCCATTTCTTTCCTTTTATGTTTATTTAAAACCAAAAAAAAAAGAAAAAAAGAAATTCTACTACCCAGTTACACGTAAAGTCAATATTTCTTTTATGTGCATAAACTTTATTTTAAACATTGAGACATTTATGTTAGCAAATCAACCATAAATCAACCAGTCTAACCTGTGTGTAGTCTGGCTTGATTGGAGGATTTTCACGAAGCTCTGGGTCTGTGTATTCGTTGTTCACATAGTAACCAATTCGAATAAACTCCTGGCCACGATAAGTGCATGTAATTAGAACTACGGTTACGCCAACAGCATCACTTTCAGGAATCAAACCAGTATTTGGGGCGTCAGCCTGACGAAAGAAAAAACAAAAGCATTAAAACTTCAAATGGAGTACGTGTTACATAAGACACATGTACAGGTAAACAGTAACCTTTCTAGTATTTTTCATTTATTTATTTTATTTTACATTTTCTGAAAACAAACATACCTGAAAAACAAACATATGTCTCCCAGCAGGTACAGGCCCAACCAAAACAGAGTCCAGGATTTGGTCATACTCCTCACTTTCTGCTGAACCGACATATATGATCTTCCATTCTAGGTCTAAAAAAATATACTCTAGTTACTCATTAAAAAGGAGTTAACTACAAAGCATAAACGTGAAGCAAGTTTTAGGTCTTCTCATTTGTTCAAATTTAGTGATTCCAGCATTAGGAGTCCCAAAAATGATATCAACAGACTGATGGTGGGAGCATGAGGCAGAATTTCCACCCACACATGGATTGGCCACCACAGATACCAGACCTCATGGAGATTATTTTAGGTGCTGAAGAACATTCAATTATGCCATCAGAAGACTTTCTGTATTCATTAGAGAATACAGAATATTACCATCACCTCATTTAGAACTCGGTACTTGTTAGAAATTCCTGCAGCTTTTTCCAGTGCTGCAGTCAACCTTTGATCAGGTGAGGTCTGATCAATTGGCAGTATCGTTGATCAGATTCAGCTTAATCTTTTCATTGGTTGTTGATGACTTTCCAATTATCTGCAACATGTGGCTCTGGGGCTGCAAGTGGCTCTTTGGAGCTTTCAGGATGGCTCTTATCTTTGGCTATAAATGTTATGGAGCTAAATTTGCCAAATATAGATGTTTCAACAGATGCCGGTTTTAGCAGCTTTTTCTGCATTTCTACAACAGCAATACACTAAAAGTACCTGTAAAATATTTTTGGATCCAGTTTTATTAACATTAGTTTGGAAACTATTGTTTACACAATTTTCCATAAATAAGAACAGAGGAAAATGTGTCATATCCATCTTCATTTTGCAAACCTTTTACTCTAAACCTAAAAATATAAACAAAGTGAAAGCTCAGATTCATTACAACTGATGGCAGGTGTGAACTCAATAAACCTCGATGCTTAAACTGAATGTAAGGTCATTGTTGCTTTTTACTTTAATTTTTAGATCTTTGTTTAGTTTGTAAATCAGCTAGTTTTCCCCATTAACTGTATTTCACAAATGTCACATCATGTGTTGAAAAAAATGATTGACATTTCCCATTAGTGTTTAATTTTAGTTGCCTAGCAAAAACTGTCACTTTATATTTGTGCTACACTTTTAAACTGCTACAAATTGAACTTGCTGTCTCTTTTTCTCTAAAAGTCAAATCGAGAAGGCTACATTTAAACAAAACCGTATTATGCGAATATTTTCAGTGTCTATCGCGAGGACTATTCAAGTCAAGCTGAATTAAATGTCTTTCTGTACAGCTCGCTCTGTTAACTTTAACCGAAGTAAACCGTTAGATAGCCGTTAGCCTCCACCACGGAGTCTGTTTTAGCGTCACACGAGCGGTTATATGAAGGTTTTTCTGCGTTGTTACTCACCTTCAGGAAGGTCTTCCATACATTCAAAGGTGATTTCAAACTGAAAAGGGTTTCCAAAAGGACTCGGGTTGTCTAAGACGGCTACATTCAACACTTGTACCTTTGCCATTGTTGCTGGGACGCTAAATTCGGAGCTAATAAAAACAAACGTCCAAATTCCAAGAGGAGCTTTTAACAGCGGCACTGCCACGTGAGTATTAATAACAGATCTACCCGAGACACACCTCCGTGCTTACCAGTTCAACCACACGAAAAATATTTAACTTCTCACAATGTCAATGTTAAACCAGGTAATGTGTCTTAGTATTTAACAATAAATTGCCGCCCTCCCGCCGCTTTGACTGTCCTACCCAGATGTCACCGCGAGTATGGCAAGCCGTAAGTACGTGGAAGTTGTGCAATGCGCTTGTTTGAAAAAAGAGACGGACTGCCTTTACTGACCCCTAGTGGTTAAATCACACAACATCAGCTGTAAACGTTTTTTACTTTCTAAATTATGAGGTAGTCCAAACAAAGCACATCTATCAATATCTATCACTGTACATAAGGAGAGTACAGGCATAGTCGGAAAATGCTGACTATGTCCTTGATACACAGTACAAAGAGCAAAACATATGATTTTTGTACATTTGCAAAGCTGCAATCTGGTTTTGACTGTTTCTCAAGTAGATTTAACAACATTGCATGAATAAAAGATAGGTTCTTCAGTTTTACTTTTATTTTCTTAACAAAACATACATCCAAAAAACTTTTAGTTACATTTTTAAATTAATCTTATTTTCGGTCGCAACAGACACCATAAATATCTTGTTTAGGTTTTGACTGACAAAAAAGAGCATTCATTTTGTGTGTCAAAAATTTATGTCAGCAGTATGGTGCAGAAGATACGGGTGTTATAAATATCCTACAATTATTCATGAAATAGATTTGTTGTTTTTCTTTAAATAAATTTTATCATGTGAGACATAAATGCGAGTAGATTTCTCATAGAAATGTATCAACATATTTCAGTCACTCTTCTTTTTTAATCAAATGTTTTAGAAAAACCTTTTCCTTTGCACGCAAAGGAATGGAGACCAAAAGGTAAAATTAAAAATAAAATCGTAATAAAAACATTGTCATTACAATGGCACAAAAAAAAATTACAGATTGTTCTACTTGGTTTAAAATGTGAGTGAAATTATTGAAAAAATGTTGTAAACATTTCAAATTCTTCTAAAAATAAACACTTTGTTCACATTTCATGCCCTAAAGATCAAAACAGCCAGAGTTATGCAAAAATAACATTTAAAATAATGTGTACAGCATCCAGAAGGCTAAGAAATGTGTTTTCCAGTCTGCAGACATTGCCTGTATATATTAAGTGGACATATTAATTTAAATATGCCCAAGTGTTTGTCTGCTATACTGCGGACAAACACTTATTTATAGCCTGTTAATTAACAAAGAAGATGATTTTATGTAACAAACACACATCCTCTACACTTCATAGACATATCTGAAAATTGACTTTAACCTTTTTTCCTTCTCATTCTTTTACCTATGTTATTTATCAACTACTGATAATAAGACATAGTAAAAACACAAACCAATGCAGTGAGAACACTGCACACCAACACACTTGATGTAGTTTTAAATAACATAACAAAACACATCATCATTAAAAGTGCTCTTTTAATGATCTTAATAAATTCAGATATGCAGAGATTAGACTTGATCTAATCAACCCTTTCACCCCAACCCCGAGTCTGAGAAGTGGAGATTACTGGAGGATTAGAGTCCATTGGACCAGCTGGCCTCCCAAATTCATCCTTAAAATATCTCAGGAATGCTGATACCCCCTCTCATGATGGGAACCGTTGAACCTGATGGAGGCGCTGTTTAGTACCATCTCCATTAGCAGGTTGCCAGGTAAGAGCTGGACAGGACAGGGAGCTGGCAGTTGAACTCACATTGTCGTTGTGCAGTTTGGGGCAAGTGACAGCAGAAGCTAGGCTTATTCATATCACAGAGAGGTTTTGATACATATTTAACATTTAGGAAACAGACAATCAAACGGATTTGGAGATGTTCCATTCTTTTCCTCAAGGGCTTCATGGGGAGGGAGCTGTTCTGCTTCACTAAACTGCAGCTTTCTTCGACTTTGGTACAAAGGAGGATCTGTCCGCCCCGCTGCAGGTAGATAACTGTGCACAGGTAGTGTAACACGAAACTGAATCATGTGACCAATGGGAATCATTGAAAAAAAAAAAAAAAAAAAAAAAAAAAAAAAAAAAAAGGTTTTGAAAAAAAAAAAAAAAGTATTGCAAGCATTGGCCGTGGGGTTTGTGAGGGGGTTAAAACCGTTTTGTAAGTTTTTTTGGGGTT